>JADBJO010003004.1:197500-245000 GCA_016801955.1 Conus betulinus | reverse complement strand
ATGTACATACCACTACATGATAGTACTAAGCCCTGAGACCACAGCGAGCAGGTTTTACATAATGATACATAATGTTTACAGTGTGTACTCATTTGATTTTTTTTTTTTTAAGCCAGGTTTGCAATCTGAATTTGCTTGAGGAATACCTTTTTCATTTCTTCCTCTTAGTTTCTTTTTTCAGTTTGTACTAGTTTGTCTCAAGAGGAATTCTTTCGGTTTCAGTATCATTCAGTATCTACACTATAGTCTGAAGAATTCTTTCAGTAACACTGATGACTGCCGCAGGGTAGCGGAGGTCTCACCAGGAGGAGGAGGCAGAGGTTGAGCAGTCCCCTGTAGTTGGTGAAGTTGCTGGTGGTGCTGAGCAGGGAGTCCGTGTTCCTGTGGATCCTGCGCACACCAACACCTCCCCTTGTCACACACTGCTCCTCCATCACACACACAGACACTGAGTGGGTGAAGCCACACTTACAATGTCAACAGCACTGGAGGGCCAGCCAGGCACATGTCTGCTTTCAACTCCAACCCTCTCCCTTCCTCCCCTCCAATGCATGAGCTGATCTGACCCCTCAAAATATGCAACCCTCCAAAAACGCCAGACGTTTTTATTTGCAGCATCACAAAAGAGAGATGCATACAGCTTTAGATAACATTTATCTGTTTAAAGACAGTAAAAATGGTAATCATACACATTTACGTCACTGTAGATGGCAGGGTTTCCACTGAAGCATGTTGTGCAACATTGTAAAATACCTCCCCCTCTGCTCCCCCCCCCCCCCCCCCCCCCACCCCACCACCATCCCCCCTCCCACCCCCCATTTGAGATTCCAGAGTTCGGAGTTTTTTCAGGAGCACACATTTAATTATTTATAAATGAAAATCTTGTTGAGCAAAGACCTTCCTTCATGGCAAAGCCAACTATCAGAACCACAATCACTTCAATCTAAAATGAGTTAAAAAAATAATATCAATAATAACACAAAGATTCAGTAAGATCCATTTCTGTAACATCTAATATTTCTAAAGGTCTAAATTGTCAAATATATTTAATCAAGCACAACCTGCTGAATCTCAGCATCTTCTTTGATTAATAAACCTTCATTTAAATTTAGCAGTCTATTCAATTTCAGGCCATCATTCCTCAAAAGTTAATTACACATGGTTTCATTCAGATTTCATTACTGAGACAGACAGACAGACAGACACACAGAGAGAGAGAGAGAGAGAGAGCCAGTCAGACAGCAGAGACAGACAGATACAGAAAGCAACAGAGAGAGAGAGAGAGAGAGAGAGAGAGCAAGCAATCACAGTTCTTCAACCAAAGCAGACAGCACATCTTTTCAAACATCTGGTTGTGAACACTAGTCACACAACAAGCATGAGAACCACTAAGTGTGAAAACAATCGGCGACAGATAAGAAACATGAAGGAAGGGAGGGAGGAAGGGAGAGGGAGGGAGAGAGAGAGAGAGAGAGACAGAGAGAAGCATCTTTTCAAAATTTGCCACATACAAACAAAAAAACACAGAGAAAAAGGTGTCATATCAAAATCAAGTCATGCAATCAAGAACAATGAGCTGAAAAAACACCATTTTTCCCAAAGCTGGAGCATGGCTGCCTTAGTGGCCGGATATAAAAAAAAAAAAACGGTCATACACACAAAAAAGCTCCACTCCCTTTGTTGGGTAGGTGGGATTAACCCCTTGCCTCTCTATACTGGGAGTGTCTGCAGGAATTTCAGCCTACGTACGCAGAAGAAGAAGAAGAGCTGAAAACACCAAAAATACCCATTGCAGCAAAAATAACAAAGCCATACCCCCCCCCCCCCCCCCCCCCCCCCCCCCCCCCCCCCCCCCCCCCCCCCCCCCCCCCCATCAAAACAACAAGAGAAAAGAAGGAGATCAACATGGGATTACAAAACCGACTCACAGAATTTTGTTTTCTTATTCAGTGATCATGAGTGATATCTTTCTTTGAACATGCTGAGACTGATATTAACGTCGATTTTATTCATAAATGGCATTCGACAAACAACTCCCTGAGTAAGTCAGACTAGTTTTAAAAAGATCAATTCTAGGAAGCAGTCATAGTCATACTATCCTAGATGAATGGTTATTACTCTTTGTTGGAAACATTTTAGTAAGGGGAGTGTGGGGCTCTTCCAGATAATATTTTGAAAATGGAAATAGCTTTGTTACATTCTAATTTCATTTTCAAATGGCAAAATATTTAATACTTTATAATCAGAAGGTAACAGAGTCCACAGCTTTAAAGAATCAATTTCAAGCCTCGTCTATGTAGACTTACTAAAGATCTCATATTATTATTGCTTGCTGAATCCCAAACAGTTGAAACACTTTATGTAAGATTCTCTGTAAGCAAAGAAGAACATTTTTCGACAGTGTAGATTCAAGAACTTTTTCACTTTAGAGAGTTGATAAATCCTTTAGGAAATAATGTTACATATCCTTGTAATACAATCCGACCATGACAAATTATTATCAATGACAACTCTAAGAACTATAGAACAAATGGCTATTAGTTTCTTCAACTTTTTTGTCATGTAAATAAAACAGCAGATGAATTATCAGGAAGATTTTGACGTTTTTGTCTGGTTGTAATCAGCATGAACTTTGTTTTCTGTGGATGTGGACACATGATTCAGTTCAGACCAGTCAACTAATTGGTTAGTGTTTTCCTGAACAGCTGCTCAGACCTCAATGGCACTGATGCCACTGATGTGTAAAGTCATGTCAGCAGCAAACAACTCGCAAACTGCAATAAGAAAAGAACTCAAGGTAAGTTGGTGATGTAAATAAAAAATAATAGGAACCTTGGCTGAAGCTTGTGGAACACCGTATTCAACAATCAATGGAGAAGGTATTTTTCTGCTAAACATTACTGATTGTCTTCTATCTGACAGGAGAGAGAGAGAGAGAGAGAGAGAGAGAGAGAGAGAGAGAGAGAGAGAGAGAGAAAAGTAGAGAGAGCGAGAGAGTGAGAGAGAGAGGGGAGAGAGAGAGAGAGAGAGACTTAGCATAAGTTTGTGTGTGCATGCACGACTTCATATATTCAATTTAAGGTTTGACTATAAGTATTTATATAACACTCCAACCCAATACATTCCTATATATAATTAAATAAATCAGGATTGAAAACTCACCAATCTTTCAAGAAGTCTAGAGTTCCTAATCTCACTGTCGCTCATGACCACAGATATCCAATCATATTGATAAGCCTGTCCATACACTGCATGTGTGCATGCGTGCGTGTGTGTGCATGCGTGTGTGTGTGTGTGTGTGTGTGTGTGTGTGTGTGTGTCTGTGAGATAGTGCAAGGGAAGAGGGGAGGGACTGGGGTTGTAGTGGGATCAGAACAGCAAATAACTGGGCTGGGGAACCAGGGCTAGGAAGGCTGAGTGAAGTGTGTCTTTGAATTTTTTTTTTTTTTCTTTTTGGTAAAGGACTTAAGAAGCTTAATGCAAAGTTCTCAATAGTAGTAGTAGTAGCAGAATAGCAGTAATAATGGAAGCAGCAGCAGCAGCAGCAGCAGCGGCAGCAGCAGTAGTAGTAGTAGTAGTAGTAGAAGTAACAGCTGCAAAAGTTAAGGTAAGGTATGGGCAATGTTGCTCACAGCCCAGCCTGCCTCAAAAGGCCATATCAGGGCTGTCACCACGTTGAAGTCAACTCACAAGTCATTATTGAAAAAAAAAGGAAAAAAAAAAAAAAAAAAAAAAAGAAAACTCTTCACACAACCCTTTACAATACACCTTCCAAAAACATATTGGAAAATTGTTAAAAAAAAAAAAAAGTCTTTCCCTCATAAAATCTTAGAGAAGATGAAAAATGTTTATCTCCTTCAGAAATTCAAAGATCACATCAGGTGGGACATCTCAGAACGACTTCAACGAGTTTTCATGGAGTCTGCTGTACACAGCTGCAGTAGTAATGGTACTACTAACAGAAGTTCTAGCAGTAGCAGAGACATGACATTCACCACTGCCTTGCAGCCTGCAAAACATCCTATGGCTGTTCATAAACTGACTTTGAATTTGAGTCTGACCACTTTTTCATTAATACTTCAAATCAATCATTAGTCAATATCACCAAAACATTCTAGAGAATTCTGAAAAAATTGTCCCCAAGATTCTTGACCCTTTTACAGTTTTCACATTCTGTGCAAACCTGATTTCATTACAAAGTTTATTCCAGTGATTTGAAACTCTGTAAAGAATCAGAAAATTTGCTTTTGTCAGTCTGACAATGTTTGAGTTTTTAAATTGTGAAACAGGAAAACAAAATGAATGAGCAGGATACTTTATCAAATAATCATTGATACAAGATAAAAATCTGGACTTCTTAACTTCTCTTAGTACCCAATACTTGGTTATAATTGGGGGGCTGGAATAGCTCAGTGAGGTTACAGCTTTGAATCTCCACGGGGTCATTTCAGTACAGGGGAATTTCCCCTATGGGTCAGCATTGATTCTGACTCCCATTTCCTGAAAAGTCCTTCAAATGAGACTATAAAGCAAGGTTCCATGATGAACACACACATAACATCTTGCACATATGTACTATCCCATCACCAACCTATTGAAAAAAAAATGACCAGTTTGGCTGTTGGTTTGGATATATATATATATATACACACAGCATGTTCTGTGAGAAAACAAAAAAAATCCAAAGGATGAGTGAAAATCTGAAAGTCTGAGATCTGACTGAATGACAAGGAAAATGACCGAATGCAGCGCTAGCAGACAGCACTTTAAGTCCACTCAACCCAAGTAGCCAGCCTGTGTGCAAACAAGAAAATGGATTGCAAAGTGCTTGGAGTTTTGTCCCTGAGGATCAGTGTGAATCACACTGTGATACAAGTACTCTCAAACTGATAATATTACCAATACTATTAATAATAACAGTAGTGATAATAATAATGATAACAATAACAACAATTTAATAATCCATATATGTTATGTTCATTATCATTAATACTAGTATTACCCTTCACATCAGTTTAATGGTTCAGCTCCCCATCAGACTGTTAAACAGTAAGCACATTCTGGACACTTTTTTTTGTAACTGTCAGTGACCCAAGACACGCCTGTTTTACACACTGCGTTTGTTTTTTCCCCACATCATGTGAGACCTAGATTCAAACAATACTGATTTTAATGACATTTTTGTTATGCCCAAAAACTGGACACAATAAATCACCTCTGCATGCATGCACACGTACACACACATAAACACAAACACACACAGTAAATCTAAAAACAAACTCAGCTCATCAAGAATGAGGCCTAAAGAATGTTATACATTACTTTTATTTGTTCAAACAGGATTTCCACAATGTTTGACTAGAAATATAATCTGATGATCTCATAAAATAAAACAATGAAGACGGGCAAGAACTTCAAGAGCCACAAGAAGACTTTGAAACCGAGGAGTCAAACATCTTCACAGAGATGAGAGATGCAAGCAGTAACTTTCCCATGGCTGCAAGCTCCCAATTCAGCTATGTATCAGACAGAGGGTAAATTTTCACTGAATAAACACAGCGAAATGAGATTTCAGACAGAAAAAAAGTTGATTTATAGGGACATTATTTAATGGAGTTTGAATCCGAAACCCTCTAAACTTGCAGTTAAAAGGAAATCAAACCAAATAAGTTTGTTTTGTTGGCATACATAACAGTCTTTACAACAACAACAAAGAAAAAAAAGGAGGGGGGATGGGGGGTGTCATTCTTCTCTGACCAGGCAAATTGCTTAAAACTTACTTCTCGCTGACTGGTGCCATTTCTTGCTGCTGCTTTTCTCCCTCAGCACGGTGTGACTTATCTTTTGGGTGCCAGTTCACATACTCTGGTTCAAAGAACCACTGCGGAAGGTGTTTCTTTTTCAGGAAACGAAATGGGAAAGGGCAGCACTCATCCATCTTCTTGTTGACCTCCTGCTTTCTCAACCCAAAGCAATTCTGGCACACTTCCACATCACTGTCCGTGGGATCTGTTTGACAGTCATGGCAGCTGGTATGAGAATTTGTACAGGTGGGGTTCTGTGGGTGTTTTTTTGTCTGCTTTGTTTTTCTTGTGCTTGTCTTTCTTTCTCTGCACCTGGCAGTCGGCCTCAATGTCACTGGATGAAGAACTGACGGTCCTTTCTTTGTGTCACGGTCTGTGATCCTTTGTTCCCCTTCACGCAGCCATTTGGAATGTCAGCATGTCTGTTGCCCGGGTGACAATTTTGTGCATGGCCGTTTCTTTGACCGCTATTGGCTGGTTCTGTCACCGTGTCTTTGGTCTGCGAGTGTGAGTTGTCATTCAACCGTGCCACGGTGAAAAGGATTCCTGGGTGCATAGTTTCAAAGCTCAACAATGACCCTCCTTCGCAGGCCATGATGCCGAAAATGCGTGCAACGCGAAAATCAGTCCGCTGGTCAGATGTGAACAGACTTCGACGTGTGTCAAGTGTCTCGGTGTGAATCACTTTTTAAGGTAAAGCAGTGACATATTCCGACAAACGTAGCGAACACAACAACAGCTTTCCTGCTGACCGTATCGCCACCAGTTGACGGTTAAATAGGCGACGGTAGAAGGTGCTCCTGCACCTCACTCAACGAAGGTGAACCTGATGACCATCAGGCATCACGCAGGTCGCAGTACCCCGAACACGCGGGTGACGAGTGGGGTTATTTTTAGATCCACGTGCAAAGGCAATGTCAAGACCGAAGACAACCACGGACAAGCGATGTAAAAACAACTCCCCCTTCGCCGATGCGGAAGTGCACCGTAGTCCAGTACAAAATTATTAAAATAACAAAAATAGTACAATCCACCACGAAAAACACTTACGGTTTGTCTGGCATCCATTGCCTTGCTTGCCTTTCTCCTCCTCGCGTAACATGTTCAACTTTTGAAACACTTGTCGTCCGAGTGAGCGTTCGTCTCGTCGCCATCTTTTACAGTTTACCGGATGTTGATCAAAGGTCAGGGAGACTCCTGTGATATTTTATCCAAGTGATAATGTTGTGGCAAAGTTTAGATATGAGTACAATTATACACGAGATATGTTCATACAAACATTTGATCTTTTCTGCATAAGTTAGTTTACACTGAAGGGCTGGACTTCCTCAGAGACTTAAAAATTTTCAATCAGGTCAGCTGATTTTAAAAATCACATACAAAATTTCTCCCCGAAAACACTACTACCAAGCAAGTTGGAAGCGTAAGTCCTCTCGCACATATGGCTGCAACAGCAAAATAAACCAATAGTTGAAAGGTATGGGAGTGTACATTCTGTCCTTGTTGTCTTATGGGTACGAAAATTTTGTCTTCTCTCAAATTTTAGGTTTTTCTAGATGTTAACTGGTTATATTTCTAGTTGTGAAAAATCTATGTTAACGATTGGTCATTGTGTATTCCTCAACACATCACATGGCAAGGCCTTCTCCCCTGTCGATTTTCAAACTGATCGGATGAAATTTAAGACTCATGAACTATAACACAGCTATCAACAGTATCATAACTGATCCAGTTGAAGCAAGCTGTTCATCTTTAAGGGAAGCAAATTCACATGTGGGAAGAGAAAAGATTTTTTTTTTTTAATTTGTCATTTGACTTGATAGCACAATCCATAATTTGAACATACACATGATTTTCATGGCTGTCACCTTCAAAGGGCCTCTGTCAGGGCTAAAACTGCGATTCCTTTTCATTAGTCTGTTCTGTTTATTAAATATTTATCCGCGTATGATTGCTTGTATTATCATTATATGTAACTTCTGTAAGAAAGGAACATAAATATTTAGGTGGCTGCATAGTTGATTAGATAATGTTCATCAAGTCTTTACACAAATTTGACATGGAACATTACAATATTGAAATAAATCAGTATTCATAAGTTATTAGTACAATATCTTTAATAGTAAGGAACATGAAGATCTGCAATAATTTGAGGAAGGTAGGATTCAGGTAGAAAGCACATCAGAGCATCCTCAGCAACAGAGTTCCAAAACTGGTCTGCAGTGGTGTCTGCTTTTTTTCTGCTTGTCTGCTGCAGTCAACATGCTTACCTTGCAGCTTTGCTGGTTGAAAATCAACAGGAATTAAAAAAAAAAAAATTATATAACTGGAAAGACATCTCCTCAGCTCCATCTCTCATAATCAATAAATGAAACAAGACTGCTCCATTACTGAAAACAAGGCAAAAAGCAGTTGAACGCCCCAAACAACTTATTGCCTACTCTTGTTTGATATACACTGTGAAACAGGACAGTAAATTTTACGCTAGTATGTCTTAATAAGATATCAGAAACAATATAATGCGTAAAAAAAAATGCATGAAGGAATGCTCGCCAGTCGGCTGGCAGCAGCATAGAAGTGGGGTTGCAAGTGAGAACAGTTCAGAATCTGAGAACAAGACCAGGGAATAAAAAAGAGAGAAGGAAGTCAGTGGGGAGGAATGGGTAAGGGAACAAAGCAGTGAGAGAGGATAGGTAGAACAAAAAAAATGAGCTGAATCTCTTCCACCACAAGCAGTGCATGACAAAATGGTGGTGCGTGGCAGCAATATGGATGAGATCAAAATATATTACAGAATGAGTCATATGTTTTTTACTTTAGTTTCAAGTGATGCACCATTCTGTTAGTGAATGCATGCATGCATACACAGCCCCCTCCATCTCTCTCTCTCTGTCTGTCTGACTTAGTGTCTCTCTCTATTCCCACACCCTCGCTCCCCCCACTGCCTACTCTCTTAGTTGTGAAAGTGTCAGTACTGACTGGCAGTCAGTTCTGCAGCATCTGTTTGCCCATGGATGGAATTTGGCCTTTTTAATGTTTCTTTTGTTACCTTTATTTTGAATATTTTTTCTTGGTATCTTGATGACATTTTCATCCCTAAACATGTTACTCATCTCGTAACTGGTTTAACTACCATCTTATCAATTGCTGTATATTGATGATAGCTATGCTGTGTATGTTGATTTTGTTTTTTCAGGATAGTACCTTTTCCCTCTCTACAGCAACGGCCCTAAAGTGAAAAAACCATGCGCAGTCGACAGTTTTAACACAAACTGAAAAAAAAAAACATTTCTAGTAATTCTACAAATGTGCACAGTTTGTTTGTTTGTTTTTTTTTTTTTTTACAACAATGTCATTGGTAAGATTGATGTGTGTTGTGTATACAGTTAGTGGGCAGACTTATAAAGCAAACTGAAAATTTGTCATGACAGTGTTTCTGTTTTGACTTCAAATTTAAGATAGCCCAGTACCTTCTCATTGCACAGCACTGGTGCAAGGTGGCTGGTTGTATAAGTTTCCCCAGTTGTCGTGTGCTTGCAGACCATCACCCGTTGGTCCACACCAGCCCTGCTTCTTCAAGGTCAGAGAGGTCATCGCTCACTCTTAGTCTCAGGTAATCAGGCAGTCCACTTACCTTCTCAATCGCTGACACTGATGCGAGACTCATTGTTGTGATTTATCAAAAAACTGTCTGGGACACTGTGAGGGACTTAAGACAAGAGTGAAAGAAGGAATGTTACTGGGCGTTAGGGACAATAACTGATAGCTTTGGAGACGGGTGTTGGGGAAAAAAAAAATTCATGGTCATGTAAAGAGATAAGGGAACAGCTCTCACCATTCAGTCACAATGGATCAGCTTCATAATCTCATTGCCATTCAAGTTAGATCTGTGTGATTTTTCAATGGGCAAAATTTTATGTAAATAAAATGGAAAAAAGAAAAAAAAAAAGTCTCTTTTCAGTCTGATGGTAGTAGTTCACTAGTTGATAATAATGTTGTCTAATACATGAATTATCCTTTTTTTGTGTGAAAAAAATTAAATTGTTGAATGAATGTTGCCCCATCTTTCGCTTCACTGTGAATTACTGTACATTATGTGTGTCTAACTGTGATTGCATGGTAAGCACAGCATGGGTTTTCCGGATTTGTCGTTTGATAACCATTTGAGGCTCAGATTGATACAGCCTGCAGGAGAGAGTTGATCCCCTTAGTTGGCTGTATGATTTAACAGAGCTATTTGTGGAGTCTTAAGACATTGTTTAATAGGGCTTAGACTGACAGCGGCCTGCAGGAGAGAAGGTTGATCCCTTAATCTGGCTGTATGCTTTAACAGAGTTGTTACTGTTGGCTCTTAAGACATAGGATAATGTGTGCAAAATGTTGATTAAGACGAAATTGGCGTTGTGTAACCGAAGTTCTCTGAGCCAGGATTTATGCTGAACCAGTAGTTGAGTTAGAGACTGACAACCTCAGATGAATGAGCTTATCAGCAGACATTCCAGAAACAGACATTTCTCCAGATTTAATGGAGGAAAATAAGCTTGATGGAAAATCTTCCGGACTGTCCATTTTAATGATGGTAAATATCTTTTATGCTGTTCAGAAAGAGAGAGGAAGAGAGAAAGGTGAAGGGAGGGGGAGTAGCAGTATCAGGTGCCAAGCGGTGCGATGATACGCCAAGGTCGGAGACGATGACAGCTACATCTAGATAGGCACCCAATAGATCTGACTGTTGAAGATCTTGTGAAATGTAATGATGTAAAGAGGGTTTATAAGCAGGGTTCGGATGCTCCTTGAAACTCCTTGAATTCTGACACTAGTGACAGTTAATTTCAAGGCCTTAGAAACCTTTGAAAATCAATAAAATGTGGTTCTGTTGACCAAACCTCCTTGAAAACCTTTGACAATCAAGCTGTCAGCTCCAGAAATCTTTAATGTGGAAAGAAGAAATGGCAGTTTGAATTTTCTGCGTTCAGGTTGATGAAAAAAGTTATTTAAAAACAAATTTTTACAAACATCATCGTGATCCTGGATTGTCGTCTGCTATTTAACCAAGGGAGATAATTTGTAAACTTCATTTTTTTCATCAACCTGAATGCAGAAAATTCAAACTGCCATTTCTTTTTTCAATTTTTACTTAAGTATTTTAGCCATGAAATAAAATAAACACTCCTTGAAAACTCCTTGAATTTAGTTCTTGGGAGTCTGTAAGAACCCTGTATAAGTTAAACTGCATTCTGCTGTGTCTGTATGGTTTGTAGTATGACACATCATGAGTAGGTCTGCAGTTTCACATTGTAACATAAGCAGAATCATGTCACAATCCATCCACCGCACAAAGCGGCTACTTTGTGCTCCAGTTTAACTTTAGATTTCTTCACAATTACATCAAGCATACTACTAGCTTCTAGCCTGTGTCTGTATTATTAATCTAGTTTCATGCTGCAGTTGGCTAGCTCTGTGGTTACTTGGTAATTGTGCACATAGAACTGCAAATAGCTTGAGGCTAGTGACCAACAGAAATCTGTCATGATGGAAAATTTTCAGTGCCGTTTGTTTTGTTGCCGGATAAAACTGAAAACTACCAGGCCTCCTGCTATAGAGTCAGTATCTGCCTGTGCATAGTTGGCAGGCAGCAGTCCACAATTGGCTCAGCATGATTTCCTGTGCAGAAGCCATGCATGGGCCACATGGTGATCTTATGCTGACACAAGTGACAGCTCTTTGTGGACTTCTTTCACGACAAACAGGGAACAATGGATGCAGTGGAAGACTGGAAATGATAATAGTAGGGAGGACTGGCAAAGGTAGTGGAGATTAGAGAAAGAAATTGAAGTTAGATATTAACTTTCAACAGCCCATGCTCAACAATTGTAATTTTTCAGACACATGTATGATTGGGTCCTGAAATGTGGAATTGTTATGCACATTACTTTAGGAGAGGGGAGACTAGAAAAGTGTATCATGGATCCACCGGTAAGAAATTACAAAAGAAAGAAAATATTGCAATGTAAAATCTGCTCTATTCATTCTCAATTCTCAGTGGCAAGAAAGTATTTCTTTACCTGTCAGGTTCATTCTGTGCCAAAGGAAACTCTTCTCTGGTATTGTCATTATCTTCCTCTTCTTCAGCATTCCAGTATCTGGTAGCATGTGAACTCATTTTACTCTGTTGGGATACTCACACTTTACTCAAGAGTATAGTCAGTTCTCTCTCTGACTTCGTTGAGTGCAGAAATTTGTGGAAAGAGGTTGTGGAAAAAGATAGGTAAAAGATATGGTAGACAGAAAGGACAATAGACGACACAGTACAGCAAAGGAGACGCAGTTACTGAAAGCAAAAGGAAAAGGGGACGTTACTAGCACAGAATGCCCAGAAGGAGGGGGACCTATTTGTACAAAAGAAACCCCCGGTATCCCCATGGGGTAATTGTCATTATCAAGATTTCATAGTCAATAGTTCAAATATCCACAGTGTAACTGATATCGTTAGTTCAGTTCCCTTGTTGGGTCAGACTTGGACAGCTTGAAAACCTCTGTCCACCCAATAGCAAATGAGTAGACTGAATCATTTCAAAGAGTGTTAAAGCAATGGAAGGTGAAGGGAGAGCTTTGGCTTCATGATGCCATGCCTTGACATGGTGAATCTCACAGTCCTCCACTCCTGACCCATCAGGCTATGAAAATTTCTTTTTTTTTTATGTCTTCATTTTGTGTGCCATTTGTTTTGCATATGATTGCCGAGCAGGCTGTGTAATCAAGATTAGTTTGAAGTTATGTGCTTTCATTCTTTGTGGGACAGAAGTCAGTGTATTTGCTTGTTACTGCCAACAGTTTTTCATGGCAATCTAATATTCTTATCAGTGGCACAGCCACTCAAACTTCTCTGCTTTCAGGTGAGACTCACGGCCACAATGAGCGACTCAGGGGACTTACCACAGATGAGCGAGACGTCACGGAGATGGAGCAGGAGGGTGATCAGGACCTCCCCACACTGCCATCAGATGATGACAGAGGCTCTGACGACAAGAGGGACTCTGAAGACATGGATCTGCAGACCAATGATCAGTCCTCAGATGATGCTGAATTCTTCATCCTGAGCAAGGACTCTCAGAATAACACAGAAGATGAGAATTTAGGGAACAGATCTGAAGAAGAGGACCAAGAATATTCAATTATCGGTCAAACTTTGCCACACACACATATAAACTGAGGACAATGGCAGCAATTCTGAGGACGACAAAGAGTTCTCCATCATTAGTGATGATGTTTCAGATGCTTGTGCGGGAGATGCTGACAAAGACAGAACTTGTGGCCTGAGTCAGCCTGAAGAAGTTGTGAATCCTAAAATTGACAGTTCGGATTTACAAAGGACGATGGATAAGTATGTGAACGGTAGTCCAAGACGGCAGAGAAGAGGTAAGTATTTTGTGTTTTCCTATACAGTGTTTCTTTTACTGTCACTGTCTGTTGATGTTGTCCTTCTCTTGAAAGATTGTACTAACATTGTTGAATAGAATGCATTCTTCCTTTACTGTCACTGTCTGTTAATGTTATCCATTTTTTGAAAAAAATTAGTAAAATTGTTGAATAGAATGAATTCTTCCTCTACTGTCACTGTCTGTTAATGTTTTCCCCTTTTTGAAAGGTTTAGTAAAATTGTTCAGTTTGTTGAATAGAATGAATTTCAGTGTTTTCCATGAATTAGAAATGCAAATCTGCTTCCTCCAGAATTTGAAAAGGACCAACAGACTGACTGCTAGAGAATTCCAGAAATGCTTTATTACCTGTTTTCTGACAACCATCCATCCATTGTTTTATTGTACTTGGAACAGTATTCGTTTTTCTCAGATCACATCATCATGAATACCATCAAACATGAAGACAGCCATTACCAAGCAGCAGTCACTTTCATCATCATGCTTCCTTTTCCTTGGTCTGAAAGCAAACGGAGCGAAGAACTGTTTCCCATTGTTTTAGCATGACATTTTTGTAGTTAGACTAATAAATTCATTAAGAAACAATCGCATGGTGTGTTTAACGCGGTGGTTTACACGATCAGAAATGTGCGTATTGGCTCAATATGACAGTGAAGTTTTCAGACAATTGCAAAGTGAAACGGCACCTTTGTGCAGCAGAGTAGACACTAGTTCAGCTCCAAACATCATCCTTAATTCACCTTTAGCCTCGTCCTAAGGAAGTTTGACGTTCTAAAAGATGGAAGGAAAGAAAAGGGATGTGACCGATGATCAGACAGAGGAGTAGTTGTGTAATTGGAGCAGGGCAGACAACAGACTCAGCAACTGGCTGAAAACTAACATTGTCTTTAGACCTTATTTGGCTCAAGGTGTGCTAAATTTTCTGGCAAAAGGCAAAGGGTCCCAAGAACCCTCTGTTTCAGAGAAGATATTGAATACTGATTTTGATTGAAGATAAATTTGTTGAGAGGTGCACACAGACCGAAGTCAGATGTACGTATTAGATCAATTAATTTGTGGAGGGGTGAATGCATGCTGCTGAATGATAAGTACTATTTGTTACAACATGTGCAAGATCCTTTGACTCTCTCCTTGCCATTCCACCTTCTTCCCCACTCTCTCTCCCTCATTCCTTAACTTCCTCCATATATAGTATTACATACTTCCATGCATTGTGTACATCTGAAGAATTTGATCATTTTTGTCACTGCACTTGTTACATGCTGTCCTTTCTGCCTTTACAGCATTCCATCGACAGAAAGCCACACGCATAGAGACTTTACTACAGCAGCAACCTGTCGATGTGTCCGAGTTGCGGCAACAAGCCATAAGCCATGGGGGACTTCTCAGTGCTAGCTTGAGACGCAAGGTGTGGCCCCTTCTGCTCAATGTGAATCCCAACAGCATCACACCCAAACCAGGTCAGTTGGCTTTGGTTGTTTATGTGTATTGTATTGACGGATTTCTCTCTATTTTTTTTTTTAATAGTCACAAGATTCTCATTAAAAAAAAAAAGATTGTTTAGAAGTTCTTTGATTATGTCCATCAGAGTTTAAAAAAGAATGAATAAAATAAAAGAGTAGTGAAAAAAATACTTGCACATATATATGTGCACACATTTTTTGTAAATGGATTACATGTATAATTTTCCATAAGTTATTGATGTATGCCATCTTTTCTACTGTCGATGTTCAAGTGTTTTTTTTTTTAGTAAGATACTGTGAGTGTATGTAGCACATTGCATTCAGCTGTAAATGTGAGTGCATTGGTGTTCATTGCAGATGATGAGGTGCTCAAAAGCCACAGAGATTATCAGCAGGTGGTGCTGGACGTCGTCAACAGATCCATCAAAAGATTTCCACCAGGTCAGTACAGTAGTTATTTCAATTTATATTCAATGCAAAATCTCTAGTGCCTTTTATACAGTAGACTCTGCTCAGAAAAACTATGAGACATTTTCAGAAATTGTACTCATAGATACTTATAGATGGATTCTCATAGAATTTTGATTGGTTTTAGTTTTGGGCCAGTTAGTGTTTAAAAATGAAAAGAGAAGGAGCTAGTTTAATCCATGTCTTTACCCCTCTCATTAGGATTGCAGTGCTAGCAGCACACAAGTTTGTGATGTTTCTTGTAAAATTCTTGGATACAGGCCAAATTGTCAGATAACATTTTATCAAGAAATAGACATGAAATAACTGGAGAAAAAGAAAGGATGATTTCAGTGATCATTATTAGAGTCTGAAAGACAGCTATGGCCTTTTAACTAAAGCATGAACAGGTGTTCATTTCTATTCGCAATGAATGCCAGATTGTGGATCTCAGACTTCTGCTGTCATCACTAGTTCGATCAGAATCAAGCATGTGCTGTCATTTCAGATGTAGACATGATTTCATGCTTTGGACCATATGCATTAAACTCCAAGATTATGCTGTGATGTTGGTGACATATTCCAAATGAAGTTCAGTAAAAACTTACGCTGGTACATGCAACCTATCCATGCTTTTTGCATGCTGTATTACATTTGTACAAGCTTTTTCCCCCAGATTTTCTTTGTGATTGCTCAAAGCTCATCTGTAGGAGCCATGTCAAGGCCGCACTTGTGTCAACGAAGGTCACAAAATCATTGTATCTTTAGGGTGGCAAATACCCAACACTGCACATGTCATACACAGAACACAGTCGTTGACACGTTACCCTAGATTTAAGAACTGACATTTTCATTGGGGCTTGTGAAATTTTGGGTTGGCCAAATTTCAGGTAAGCAACTGATCCTGTTTGGACTGGGAACAAAAGGCTGAACTCATTGAATCTCTCCATGCCTGACCTACACATTCCAGTTATGCTTACAAAGTTTCCTAGCGAAAAGACAGTATGCTTGCATTCAGGAGTAGGTGGCCTTGTCTTGAGAAAGGACTGGAATTGAATTGATTCTGTCATGGGTCCATGGCTGCTAAGCTTGCCCTAGGCTTTGCATTGTGAAAGGAGCAACAAAACTAAACAGTCACACTTAGCAAGTCACAAACAGTGAAGACGATACAGAATCAAAACCATTGTTTGGCCATACAGTAGAATTAAAGGAAGCTTTGCCCAGAAGCTTAGGACACCTCCTTGGGGCATTTCTGTACAAGGGTAGATAATCACTCTTAGTAGGTCACAAAAAGTGAAGACAAAACAGAATCAAAACCATTGTTTGGCCATACAATAGAATGAATGAATGAAAAGTTTGCCCAGGTTAGAAGCTTAGGCCAAGCGAAGTTTGCCCAGAAGCTTAGGAAGCCTCCATGGGGCATCTATGTACAAGGTTAGATATGAAATTGAGGCCAACCAGAGCTAGCGAATTGACCGTAGCTTGCAAGGTGTTGACATGGTGACCATGTATAGCCGAACAGGGAGAATAATGAAAATGCTCCATATCCATGTAACATGATTAGTTTTTTGGATGAAATATACTTCATTATGATTTGTTTCATGATTGCTTAACTGTTGACATCTTTATAACAAATGGTGCTATGCTGTGCTGAGCATGTCAGTCGTTCAGCTAAAGTTGATTGCCGACAGGTTCTGTTTGTTTTCCTGGAAGAAAAGTAAAGTAAGTAAGCTGTTGCTTGTTGCTGCTTCAGTTCAGTAGTTTGTTTATGTACACATCGCCGATCAAGAAAGAAATGCTTAAAAAAAAAAAAAGTAAGAAGTCCATAAAAAGTATACTTGTACCACTAAAACACTAAAAAAAACATTCCTGATTGAAGACAGATGAATGGGCCATTAACCCTTTTGCTGCCTGGGAATTTGGATTAAAGTTAAATCCTATTTGCTACGGTTTAAAAAAGAAAAAGCGGGTATATATTTTTCAAAAATTCTACTGACGTTCTCACTGACGAAAACGAGATTACCAACTATCACTAGAATCTAGAGACCTTCACCTCTCTGAAAATATCTCTGTTTTGTAAGCAGTAAAAAATATAAATGAGGAAAATTCCGGACTTCCCCCGTGACGAGTATACTGGTCGGCCATGGCAGTGAAGAGTACACATTCTTGCTGTCGAGGTATCTCGTCAAGTAAGGCATGGAACGGGTTAAGACCAAAAAAAATCTGTTTAGGAAAAAAGCAAGCTGGCAACTGAACAGAATAGAGGTATTCATAGAGTGTTGAAAGAAAAGATGATTTTTTTTTTTTTTTTTAACAAAGAATGTGAGGAAACAGCATCCTCATGATCTTGAAAGTCTTTTCATGTTTTACTGTTTTTCTGTGCTTATTTGAAGTATTATGCCTCCAGGACACAGTGTGTATACTAACACTGGTTTCTGTCACTTATGTGCTCACATCCCCCGGTGAATCTTGAATGAATACATGCAGTCACTGACTATAGTAGTAGTGACTGCCAAGTGAATTATCATAATGAGTTGCTGTGACGCTGTATTACTACTTGTGTATCTCTCCTCTTTCTTACATGCTTTCTTTCTTTCTTACTTTCCATTCTTTCAGCGCTGTGTCTGTGCAATACTCATTATTGACTTGTTTGCTATGTTGTATGTGCTTCGTTATCGACACCATCACAACAGACATGCAACAAACACATTTGATCAACTTTTAACAGTGATTTGTCAAACAAGCTTTTACTAAACATTCTGCCCATACTTTCTTTTTGGCGTCATATACTATACCATGTCAGACCATAGCATTCAGTGGCAGTCAGTCAGCTCTGTCAGGCTGAATTTTTGTGGCAAATGCAGTTCTCTTATCTGTCAGCACCAGATTACTAACATTCCATTTTATATCACCTGTGTAGAGCGAACCTCTTGTTTGTGTACATACTGGTTATTTGAAACTTTGATCTTCAAGATACACCATGGGAGGATTACTGTTGTGACAGAAGTGAGTGCTGTGTGTGCAGGGCTTTGCTTTGACTCTTTAGAAGTTTAAATTTGGCGTCATATACTGTACCTCTTTAGAAGTTTAAAGTCTTTTCGAACTGGTGTCAGGTGTGACCGTCAATGACAGTGATAAGCAACTCAGTAGGATTGGGCACAGCTTAGCACTCAAGGTGCTGCTGAATTAATAATGAAAGCTCAGAAATGCACATAAGTGTCGGTGCATCTACATCTGCTTGAAATTTCAATGGCAGTGTGTCAGATGATAAAGAGATGGGGAGCCGGTGTCAGGTTTTGTTTTGTTTGTTTTGTTTTGTTTTGTAATTGGGGGTCACTTTTTAGTATCAACAGCATGCAAACACACCCATGCACAGCAAACCACACATCAGTGTTAGAATTTTTTTGTGATTTAGCTCGTACATTGTGTGTGTTGGTGTGCGTGCATATGTGCGTGTGTGTATGTTTTGAAAGATCAAGGGTGTTTAAGATTTCAGTTAAAATTTGTCTGGCACTGTAAAGTAGTTTGGTGTTTTAGGAAAAGTTATCAGGGAAAAGATCGAAAAATGTAGTTGAAGCATGAAGACAAGATAATGTCAGTGAATTAGCCCACAGACAGAAAAATATGGATAGTGAATGATATGTTTCCTGAAATAAAATCAGAAAATGATGTGTGAATTGTGTGCAGGCATGGAAGAGAGTCATCGGATGTCCTTGCAGGACAGACTGGTGGATGTAATCATGAGGGTTTTGGTCAAACATCCTGAACTTCACTATTATCAGGTGACCTGTTTGCCTCTCATTGCAGTGCTGGTGGAAGTGTGTGTGTGTGTGTGTGTGTGTGTGTGTGTGTGTGTGCATCAGTTTAAATTTTGTGATATTAGATAAGTGTGTGTGTCTGTGTGTGTGCTTGCGTCTATTTGAATTTTGTAATATTAGATAAGTGGTGTGCATGTGCGCGCGTTTGCACGTTTCATTAAAGTTTTGTACTTTAGATAAGTGTGTGTGTGTGTGTGTGTGTCTGTGTGTGTGTGTGTGTGTGTGTGTGTGTGTGTGTGTGTGTGGGGGTATTTATGAAAGAGAGATGCAAATATGCATTGTTAAACCAAATCTGACGTCAGAATTAGCTGTCTGATATAATTGTAGGTAGTGCTTGTCTTGTTCATGTTCATAACATCTCTTTTTTTTTATGTAGCAGATTATGTATGTGTGTGTATGTGTGTGTGCAAGTGCTTCCAAGCATAAATATCAGACCAGGATGTCTGACAGTACATTGTATCTAACAAAGACAGGGAAGGAAGAGAAATTATCTGAAGGAGACATGGTGACATATACTGACATCATAGCACAGTCGTGCATTGGTTTGCCCACCAACCTTTCCTACTCTTCTTTCAGGGTTATCACGACATCTGCGTTACGTTTTTGTTGGTGGTGGACGAAGACATGGCTTTTGCGCTGGTTGAGAAACTTTCTCTCAGTCATCTCAGGTGAGAGCTGATGTTCTGCGCAATTCAGCACATTCCATGTTAAAACCCATTTTACGGAGAATTAGA
The DNA here is from genome assembly GCA_016801955.1 of Conus betulinus. Lineage (NCBI taxonomy): Eukaryota > Metazoa > Mollusca > Gastropoda > Neogastropoda > Conidae > Conus > Conus betulinus. Next base: position 225,295 of record JADBJO010003004.1, on the reverse strand, counting down.
GTAGTTATATTTTAATGAGACACTCTTTTATATATGTTGGATGTATTTATATTATGTATAGTTTATTTATTTAAATCCAGTGTTTTCTGTCAAATCTTATTTCCCTGTCTTGTGGCAGCAATGATACTGGATTTTGTTTGTTATGGAGTGTATGTGTGTGTGTATATATATATATATATATATATATATATATATATATATATATATATATATATGATATGTGATGATCATGGTGAAGTTGATGTTTTTTTTTGTTTTTTTTTTTTTTTTTTTTTTTACATCCATCACTTGTTTACATAAACTCAAGAAATCTCTGGTGCAGACTTTTGCTGGTATGTCTGCAGTGTAGTTTTAGCTCTTCTGTCTTTTGTTCATGAATTCATGTTAAAAGACAACTTACAACATAACAAAAACTTGCTGATGCTTTACAGAAACTGTGTATGAGTAGCAGTAATGCTTTATACTAAATTATAGAAGATGGATCGCTTTTAAGAATTCTGTAAACTGCATGGTAAATTCTGCTACATTAAAAAAAAAAAAGTTTGTGTGTGATCTTTCTCTGCATCCCTTCTGGCGCTCTCTCATAGGGACTTGCATAGATACTGGTATGTATTGGTGCACACACACACACACGAACGCATGCATGCACGGATATGTTGAAGAAAAAGATAGTAGTTGAGAAGTTTTCTTCAAAGAGAGTTTTTTTTTTTTTCTTTTTGGTTGTGGCATGCTGTGTGTGTGCGAGTGTGTGTGCGTGCGAGTATGTGTGTGTGTGTGTGTGTGTGTGTGTGTGTGTGTGTGTGTGTGTGTGTGTGTGTGTGTGTGTGTGTGTGTGTGTGTGAAATGTGTTCCATTTTCTGTACTGTCTCAGCTGTTTAGCTGACATGCCAGCAGTCTGAACTCCCTTATCCTGTCACAGTCCCAGAATCAGGCATTGACAGTGAGCCATAAATGTGATCGGTAATATTCTGATATCACTCAGTGTTGGGTCAGATCTTGGATGACATCAATATTTGAATATATCAGCGACAGTCAGCATTCCATGTATGTTATTTTCTCCATTCTTTCTTCCCCTCAGAGACTTTCTGGAGCCTACCATGGAAAGAACACAGCAGCAGCTGGACTATGTTCCTCCTCTTATACGAAGGGCCAACCCCGAGCTGTTGCAGTATTTGGAAGGGTAAGTTATTATCAGGTGTTCTTGTGTGTCTCTGTGTGTTTGGCACATTTGGTGTATGAGAGAGAGGCAGAGAACATTCTCTGTCTGGAAGCAGTTGTACAGTTTCATCAAAATTGAAGATAGCACACTGTATGCTGTCATTCAGTTACTCTGTATATCTTTTTTTTTTCATTTAAGAAAAAGATAGTCATTTGAAAGATCAGATAGTCATTTGAAAGATCATGTATTCCTTTTTTATTGTTTTCTTTTGATGTTTTAAGTTTTTTTTTTTTTTTATTTACTTGTTTTTGTTGTTCGTTTTTCATTTCTTATACTTAAACTTTTTATTGGTTCTTTGTCATTTCTTATACATACACTTTTATTGGTTCTTTGTCATTTCTTATATATACACTTTTATTCATTCTTTGTCATTTCTTATACATACAGTTTTATTGATTCTTTGTCATTTCTTATACATACAGTTTAATTGGTTCTTTGTCATTTCTTTTACATACACTTTTATTGGTTCTTTGTCATTTCTTATACATACACTTTTGCTGACTTGGAGGGGCATGTTGCTGTACAGGGCGGAATTGGGCAATGTGTTCTGCATCAGTTGGCTGCTGACCTGGTTCGGGCATGTCCTGAGCGACATTGAGTCCATCCTCCGCATCTTCGACTTCTTCATCGCCTGTCACCCCCTCATGCCAGTCTATGTCATGGGAGCTGTGAGTATGACTTGCTTCTTTCTGCTCCCTTGTTTTTTTTTCGCTACATGTGTGGATCTGTCCCAGTGGTATTGAATGCATCTTAGAATTTCTTTCGCAGTAGTTGATGGGTTTTGTCAATTCAAGTTATGAATGTTTTTCGTTGGGGAAGGTAGATGTACATTAAGGTATGGTTTATTTTCTGGGTTAGTTTGGATCTTCAAATACAGACTTTCAGTGTAGTGGTGGCTGTTTTACTGCACATGATGAAAGAGGGGAAAACTGCATGTGACTTTGTTATATCTACCTGTCTGTTTGTTTCTTTGCTAAACACACAGCAATGTGAACAAAAAATATGTATATGTAAATTATGGCTTGTAAACTGCCATGTAAGATCACCTTGCTGCTCAACAGGGAAGCCACTCTTCTCTCTTGCGCATATCAGAGTTATCCCTGTATTGTTGGTCATGGTACACATTTTGTGTACACATTTATGCTTCCTTAGTTTGTTATGTTACAGAATGTAACACAGGAGTAAATCAAATGTTCTCTTTTTTTTTATATAGGTTATCGTCAGTGCTATATAATCCCTAATTTGAACTTCAAAACTCCAGTTTTTTTTTTTTTTTCTTTTTTTTTTTTTTTTGTAAGCTTGTTTATGCTTCCTACAATGTATTGACCCAGTACTCAGGTGACAGTCCTGAATGCAGCTCTTCGCAGTCAGCTGGACTCTAAGCAACATTGATTATCTTTCACTCTCTCTCCCCCTGACTTTGATGGTCCCTGCAGTCAGTCCCTGTTCTCTTCACCAGTGATGTAAGGCGTCATGATGGTCCCTGCAGTCAGTCAGTCCCTGTTCTCTTCACCAGTGATGTAAGGCGTCATGATGGTCCTTGCAGTCAGTCCCTGGGTGTCATGATGGTCCCTGCAGTCAGTCCCTGTTTCTCTTCACCAGTGATGTAAGGCGTCATGATGGTCCCTGCAGTCAGTCCCTGTTCTCTTTCACCAGTGATGTAAGGCGTCATGATGGTCCTGCAGTCAGTCCCTGTTCTCTTCACCAGTGATGTAAGGCGTCATGATGGTCCCTGCAGTCGGTCCCTGTTCTCTTCACCAGTGATGTAAGGCGTCATGATGGTCCCTGCAGTCAGTCCCTGTTCTCTTCACCAGTGATGTAAGGCGTCATGATGGTCCCTGCAGTCGGTCCCTGTTCTCTTCACCAGTGATGTAAGGCGTCATGATGGTCCCTGCAGTCAGTCCCTGTTCTCTTCACCAGTGATGTAAGGCGTCATGATGGTCCCTGCAGTCAGTCCCTGTTCTCTTCACCAGTGATGTAAGGCGTCATGATGGTCCCTGCAGTCAGTCCCTGTTCTCTTCACCAGTGATGTAAGGCGTCATGATGGTCCCTGCAGTCAGTCCCTGTTCTCTTCACCAGTGATGTAAGGCGTCATGATGGTCCCTGCAGTCAGTCCCTGTTCTCTTCACCAGTGATGTAAGGCGTCATGATGGTCCCTGCAGTCAGTCCCTGGGCGTCATGATGGTCCCTGCAGTTGGTCCCTGTTCTTCTCTTCACCAGTGATGTAAGGCGTCATGATGGTCCCTGCAGTCAGTCCCTGGGCGTCATGATGGTCCCTGCAGTCAGTCCCTGTTCTCTTCACCAGTGATGTAAGGCGTCTTTCCTGTGTGACTGATGATGCCCTGTGTTTGCAAGGTGTCATTCCTGTGTGACTGTTCTACTTCGGCCTGTCGCCCAAGCAAGATAAGTCTTGTGCTCTCTCGCCTATACTTTGCCTTTGTGTAAAGATTGCTGTGTTCATGTTCTGCACTCATTTATCTGTGGCTTGTGCTTATCTCTCAGAGTATTCTTGACGTGTGAGGTTATCGGTTATAGCATTCTAACCTTTATTTACGAAATTATTTTCGCGATTGTGGGGCTCCCGGTTCTTGCCTTCCGCGTAACCGGTTTAAGGTTGATCGGCATTTTCCATCGCCACGTTCATCGCCTATTCTGTGCCTCCTTTCGTCCATCGGCCTTGCATTTTCAATCGCCTTTCGCCCTTTTCGCCCCTAAATTCCGTTTTCTAATCTCGCCGTCACTTATACCACGATCCCAAAACCTCCTGTGCGACGATCGTGAGCCGGTCTCGTCGCCATCTTGTTTTGCGCCGGTCTCCTTCACTTGTCGCACCAGCTTTCTAGCCCACGCTATTTCACGTGGTTTGTCGTCCAGAATTTGCTTCCTACATTTGGTTTACACCCCTCCCATTCATTTGACACATTTTCTCGCTCGCCTTCGTGTGCTTAACGATCGCGATCGACCTTCGTCATTGTATTTACACGGCGTTACTCAGCACTTTTGGTTCACGCCACGGTCACTTCTCACGCACGGTTTCGCTCATCGCTGCTGCGTTTTGTGTCACTGTGCGGGCTTGTTTACCTTTATATTTCTATTGTGTGCGTTGTTTACCTTTATATTTCTATTGTGTGCGCACGGTCGATCGACCTGAATACCCTCCTCGATCGACCGTCGTGTCTCCTTTTACGATCGTGTGCTCCGGTTTCGCTTGGCGCCATTGCCCAAAATGGTGAAGGACTCGATTGGGCCGAGCAACAACTCTGACGTTCAGGGTTCGCTCACTTTCCCGGAGGACCCACGAGTTGGTTCCAACTCCGAGCGAACCGTTCTCTCCTTGGGAGAACGGACGGCCGCGGTAGATGGAGACGACCTTCCCGCGGAGGGGACGCGGGAGCTCTTCCCTCTACCCGACCGCCGGACGCGACCGTTGCGTTCGAAAGCTACAAGGCAAGCGGCTGCTATTTCCAAATGTTTATCGTTCGACCTGCCCAGGAAATCAAAGGGCAAGGCCCCCCTTAAGGGACCCACTCAAGCCAAGACGTCCGAGCGGGATTCCGCTTCTCCTCCAGCCACCCTGCCTTCTAGCTTTCCTGCGCATAGTCAGACATCCATCCATTTACTATGCCGAGTCACGCGACCCCCGGCCCCGGGGACCTTTGCCGGGCCGCGGACAGGCACGGGTGACGGCTTTGGGCTGGAACCACCACCCGTCACTCGCCTTTGTGAGACGCGCGGGTCCACTTCTTCTTCCCCCCATCTGGACTCGCCGTCTCACGACGCTCTTCCCCACCGTGCACAGGTGCAGCCAACACCCCTGCACGAGGAGCGTCCCGTTATCTCCGGACGCAGTTTTATGGCCACGTCATGGCACGACCATGCACATGACCATAACTCTGGGCGTATGGGAACACCGAGTGCTTCCACCGGTTGTGAACATACACAAAGACGGCCGACCAACCCCCCGCTCGCCCGTCGCAGGTTCCCCTAGGGGTTCAGGACGTTGGGGGTCCGACCTACTCGGCCCCCCTTTTGGGCAACGTCCTCGGTCCCGTTCCTCCGGGGGGAGGATCTACCAGCAGGACCACGGGTAACCTGCCCCATTCCCCTGGGGCCCGGCACGCTCCCGGGGGGGGGGGACATACCATGGTTGAACACTTCCCCCCCCCCCTGCGGCTCAAGGTTACCCCGGTCTCCGGGAGTCCCTGCACAGTACTCTGGGCCGCCACAGCCCGCCTATCTCCCCGGAGACCAGTGGCTCTATGCCCCCGAGAGGGACCAGTGGCTTAATACCCACTCACAGCCAGAACAACTATATGGTCGCTTGTGGCACCCAACCTCGCATACCTGGGTCGACCTTGGTCTCCCACCTCGGGCGCGGTCCGATCGGCAGTCCAGGCTCTCCCACCCTAGCCTGTCTGCCGAGCACAGAGCCACGAGGGGCCCCCCCCCCCCCCCCCCCCCCCCCCCCCCCCCCCCCCCCCCCCCCAACCAGGGCGGGACCCTCGTGCACCCGCGCAGATGCCCCCTGAGGAAGACCTACCTTCCCAGGAATTTCGATTCGACTCTCCACAGCCTGAGGACGACGACGATGAGGACCTCTTCTCATCCCTTTACGATATCCGCACCATTGAACGGTTTTTCGACCGGACTTGGTGTCGAGGGACGCCCCTCCCTCTGCCGATATCTTGGCCTTCCCTGAGATCGTTGGGGCCGCCCCCAGCCCAACGCTCCAGACTCAGGATCGTCGCACCTCAGTCCCTCACATCGCTGTGGGAGAGTCCGGCAAAACGCGCCAGGGGTGCAGACGCCGTCCCCCCCCCCGGGTCAGGACCTTCCCCCGGCGCCCAATGCGGCCCCCTTCGGCTCCCTACTTGGGGCCCGCAGGAAGCACCCAGTTACCTCCCTCTTTGCAGACAATCCGGCAACCAGGGAATGGGCCATCTCCCAATCGGATTGTCGCCTGATACCCAACCGGGCCCCCCCCCCCTACTTCGGGCACCATCTCCTTTAAAGCGTTAAAGGACTGGGACCGAGTAGCCCGGATGGGCATCTTACACACCACTGCAGGGCATGCCTACCTTAGCATGCTCTTGCAGAGGGCGGAGGTACTCTGGCCTGGGGATGACGGCGCCGTCCCAGTGCCTTCGGATACGAGCTCCGAACCACACACCACGAGACGAATCTCGCTTATTCAGCGATCCCTTCATGCGACACCCTAGTTAGGATATCAGATATCGCATCACTTGTCGGCTGCGGCGGACAGCGCAGCAACAAGCCACTTCAATTGCCTGCTAGTGGCTAGAGACGCGGTGTGCTTGCGCGCTCCTCACTCTCCCCGGCACTCAAGGCATCCCTACGATGTGTCCCGGGCCAGGATCACTCGCTCTTTGGCGAGTACTCCACCTCGGCTATGTCCCTTTCGCTCGAGGAACGCAAGCAGGCGGCGTCCTTTGCCCCCCGGCCTCAGCCACGCCCTTCCAGGCCCCCCCCTATCGGTCTTACCCCAGGGCCAACAGGCCCACTCCGTATCCCCGACAAGCCCCATCTCACACCGCCGGGCCGGCCAAGCGCCCACTGAAATTCGCAGAGGTCTAAATCGAAACCTCGCCAACAACAAAATTTCGGTTCGGCCAACAAGCACGCCCTCGCCGGTGACTAGAGGACACACCCATTGTGGGCACGGAGCAGGCCCAACCCGCCCATCAAGACACCGGCCCCCACTCTTCCCCTTCCCCCCACCTGGACCATCGGCCCCCCTGGCGGGCAACCTCTCCCGGCACGCCCGCCAGTGGCGACGTATGGGCCTCAGCCCCTGGGTAGTGTCGGTTCTGCAGGACGGGTTTCGCCTACCGTGGGCTCACGGTCGCCCTCCCCTCATGCGTTCTCCTCCTCCCTCCCCCAGCGACCCCCCGCCTGCCCAGGCGGACGCCCTTTCGCCTGGAAGTCCTCGAACTCCTACAGAAAGGGCCATCACCGAGGTTTTCCAGCCCAACCCCGGGTTTTACTCCCACCTGTTCGTGATCCCCAAACCCTCGGGGGGATGGAGGCCCATCCTCGACCTCTCTCCCCTCAACAAGTTCCTCAGACATACCAAGTTCAAGATGGACACGCCCTCCCACATCAGGGACTCCATCCACCACCTAGATTGGGCTACCTCCATAGATCTGAAGGATGCGTACTTCCAGATCCTCATTCACCCGGCGCACAGACGTTACCTCCGTTTCGTCTGGCAAGCTCAGGGGTGTTCCAGTTCAAAGCTCTCCCCTTTGGCCTCTCCCTGGCACCCTTCCTCTTCACGAAGGTTGTCAAGGAGATGGCCGCCCCTGGCCAGACAGGAGGACATTCGCCTCCTGGTGTACCTCGACGACTGGCTTGTCCTAGCCTCCTCCCAGGCTCAGTGCCGAGCCCACACCACTCGCCTCCTCAGCTCTGTTCCACCCTGGGGTTTGTAACCAACCCCCTCAAATGCGAACTCATTCCCAGTCAGAGGTTCTCTTTCCTTGGCATGAGTTTCGACACGATTGCCATGAAGGTCGCCCCGACCCCAGAGAGGTCCGCCCGGATAGTGGACCTCATCTCGCGCCTCCGAGAGGAGCATCGCACACCTCGGCCAGAACTCTGTCCTCCCTCTTAGGGATGATGGAGTCCCTTTCAGCCCTCATCCGCTGGGTCGGGTCCCCAAACGCCAGCTGCAGAGGGAGTTCCGTCGTCGTTGGTCCCAGACCTCGGACCGCTGGGACCTGACCATTCCCCTCGGCCACTGGTTCTCTTGCGCCACGGACGAATGGCTCAATCCGTCCACCCTGACCACCGGCGTTCCAATCTCTCTCCCAACTCAGTCCCTCGAACTGTACACGGACGCCTCCAACTCGGGCTGGGGGGCCCACTTGGGGGACAGTCATGCCTCGGGGGTGTGGGACGCACAGATGGCTCGCCTCCACATCAACATATTAGAATTGGAAGCGGTCAGGCTGGCCCTCCTCCACTTCCAACACCTAATCTCTCACCGACTGGTTCTCCTCCTCACGGACAACACGTCGGTAGCCCATTACGTCAACAAGGGGGGGGGGGGGGGGGGGGCTCACTCCATCGGCCTCTCTCTACGGACAGAGGCCCTCCTTCGCTGGTGCCACGCACGGGGAACCACCCTCCGTGCGAGACACATAGCGGGGACACGCAACATCCTGGCAGACTCTCTCAGCCGCTCAGGGACCCTTCTGCACACAGAGTGGACCCTGAACAAGCTGACACTAACCACAGTCTGGGAGCACTGGTTCAAGCCCATGGTCGACCTCTTTGCGACCCGGTTCAACCATCGGCTCCCCATGTATGTCTCTCCAGTCCCGGATCCCCGAGCGTACGCGGTCGATGCGCTCTCCCTCCCCTGGACGGGACTCATCGCGTACGCCTTTCCCCCTTCTTCCCCATACTTCACAAAGTGATCAGGAAGGCCAGGCTGGAGAGACCCAAACTCATCCTTATAACCCCGTGGTGGCCGACACAGTCGTGGTTCCCGGACCTCAGGTCCCTAACTCACGTTCCCCCTCTCCAGCTAGCCCCTCGGTGGGACTTGCTCAGACAACCTCGCTCGGGCCTCCCTCACTCCAACCCCCAGATGCTTCGCCTACACGCTTGGCTTCTATGCCAGCCAAATTGCGACCACCGGTCCCCGCCGCCCCCGCCGACAGACCCCGGTCTGTCCTAGACACCCTGTCAGCAGCGGGGGCATCGCAGGGGGACTACGGGACTTGGCCTCGGCCTCACGTAGGACCAGCACCGAGTCCCTCTACAATTACCGATGGGAGAGATGGGTCACGTGGTGCACGGCTAACTCGGTCCCCTACCTCCACCCCCCAACATCCAGATAGGCAATTTCCTATCCCACCTTTCGTCCTCTCGAAAGCTCTCTGCTAGTTCCATTCGGGGCTACAGATCGGCCGTATGCACCACCATCCGACAGCTCGGCGGCCCATCTTTCGACAATGACTTTCTCCTCAGAGAACTATCTCGGGGGGGCCCCCTACGGGAAGCTCAGTCCCCTAGGCGCGCCCCCATGTGGACCTCTTTCTGGTACTCGACGCCCTCAGAAAACCCCCTTTCGAGCCCCTCCGCTCCCTTCCCTTTGACCTTCTCTCCTTCAAGACCACCTTCCTTCTCTCCCTGGCCTCAGCCAGAAGGCGAAGTGAGATTCATGCCCTCAGCGGGGACCCTCGGGACATCGCCTTTCACAGAGACGGCTCGGTCTCGCTTAAGTTCCTGCCTGAGTTCTTAGCGAAGAACCAGGAACCGGGCACGGCCTCTCCTTCCCTTCTTATCCGCTCTCTAGCGGATATCTTAGGCAGCGAGCGTGGCGGGGACATGGACCTGTGCCCCTCTAGGTGCCTCAGATACTACTGGGAGCGTTCCCGCCCCAGGCGTTCCTCGCAGAGACGCCTTCTTATTTCCATCAACCCCAACAACAAGAAAGACATATCGGCGGGCACTATCTCTAGGTGGCTATCCAATACTATCAGATCTGCCTATGCCCAGGCATACAAAGACCTCCCAGCCCTTTCCCCTCGAGCCCATGAGGTCAGAGCGCTGGCCACGTCCACAGCGTTCCAGCACTCTGTCCCCGTGCGCCATCTCCTGGAGGCAGCCTACTGGCGTTCGGAGAACCCTTTCATAAACTTTTATTTAAGGGACATCCGCATGACCAGGGCTGATGGTTCTAAAGGGATTTCATTTGTGGCGGCCAATGCAGCCATATCGGTCTACCCCAGGAACCATTAGGGCGCTCGGCCCTCCTCCCGATTCCTTTAAATTCTGCTATGGTCTGACATGGTATAGTATACGACGCCAAAATGGGGAGTTTGTATTATACTCCCTGTTTGGCTAAGTATACTTACCATGTTAGACTTTAATGCCCGCCCTACCTTCCCCTCTAGCGCCAAGGTTCCCTGGGGGTTGCCTTGCGCGCAGGCCTCATTGAATGACATACAGTACACGAACATCGGCATCTTCCGTAGGCGGAAGTAGGGTGGGCGTCACGTGACTATCTTATGACTGCATTCGCCACAAAACTTCGGCCTGACAGAGCTGACCGACAGCCATTTAATGCTATGGTCTGACATGGTAACTCCCCTTTGAGCACTTGCTCAGCAATGCCGGGGACCTGTACCTCCAGTATCCTCCCACAGAGCTGGCCAATGAGGCTGTGCAGAGGTTCAAGAGGTCGGTGGGCGTGCACACATCCGTGTCTCTTGTGTTGTTCCATTTTCTTGTTTTTTTTGTTTTGGTTTGGTTTATTTTTGTGTCCTGTCTTCTGTGCCACCTCAGTGGCATTGTACCCACACCGCTCATTCCAAGACCCCCCACCCCCTCACCCCGCACCCACTATCCACAGCCACAGCATTTGTGGAGTTCTCTTGTTGAAATAGTCCATTTCTGTGTAAGTTAATGATGACGTTCACAGGTCTCAAAGATAAAGCCGAGAACAATGAAGTATGAAATAAACAAGGGTACATGCTGAATGGCTAGAAAGGTCCCTGTGTGCCTGTGGAACGAAGAGAACTGCAAATGAATTTATCTTTGGTTGTGGCCTGGTTTATTTTAACATAGGAATTAAACAACAGTGGTTTGCTATCTTTTTGTTGATAACAGGCACATTCTCAGGGCTGAAAGAAATGCACGTTCCCACGAACCTTTTGTTTCCCCAAGGTTTACAACGTGAGCGCTTGTCTGCCCATGTCTGAAGGCTGCGATATTGTCAGATAATTCATTGTTGAATAATGTCCAGACACAATGAAACGCAGCTGATAATCATATCAACAAGGCCAGACATGATTGCACCGACAAGGCCATCAACAGTTGCACTGACAAGGCCAGACTTTTTTTTTTTTTTTTTTAAATTCCAATGTGCTTGATAGCGTTATCAGCTAGTGTCTGTAAGAGGGAAGTGTTTTGCAGTGTCTGGACCTTGAGAGATGTTTACATGGGAAAAAGAAGGTTGAATTGTGACAATGAAAGATTGTCTTGTTGAGGATTAATTGGGGTTATTTTGTTTACTTGCCCTTGGCTCTGTAAAATCATTATTTCACAGTTTATTTTTTATTTACATCCTTGTTTGTGTATTATACTTAGTTCTTATGTGCCCTCTGTTTAGAAATTGCTTGCTTGTAGTTTAACAGTTTGTTCATCAGTTTGATTAACTCCTGTACTCCATTCCTTTTCATTATTTTCCAGCAATGCTGAAGCAGCGTGTTAACATTATTTTCATTTGCAGTGTAACACGGTTACACCTCAGTGCTGACTTTGGATATCCTTTAGGACAGAATCCTAACCTCTTTGATTGCCAAATTATTTTGACATAACATGTACCATAGTACCAAATCGACATTCTAGATCACTATACCAACCTGTTAAACTAGGGTATCATTTAAAGAAAAAAAAATTAAAGAGCCCAACAACTTGTGAGTGTAAATCATGGCAAATGATGTATAAAAAGAACTTTCTTTAGATTATCTTTTGTAGCTCATTCATTTCTTGCACATTGAAAAAAAAAATGGTACCACCAGGATCTAAAGCCTTCACCTGAAAACGATCTGCCTTAATGCTGAACCCTTCCGAAATAACTTGTGTAGAAACAAAGTGTTACCTGCAGTGAGCAGATTTGTAACGAGAGGAAAATTGTGCAAAAACATGCAGACTAGTAGCTTCAAAGGTTAAAACTGTGTATAACAGGGAAAGCCTTTTTGTTTTCTCCCATACATTTTGATCGGAAGATATGTCAAGCACAGAGTGAAAAAATGTTCCAATATGGCTGAAGGATGGAATCTTAATTGAAAGAATCTTTGGGGTTTTCCTTTCTTCTTTTTTTGGAGGGGGGGGGGGGGGGGGGGGGGGGGGGGGGGGGGGGGGGGGGGGGGGGGGGGTCATCATCCAGTTGGGTTTTTTTTTCTTTAAGAGTAAAATGTTTCTTTGGTTACATCGGTAATGTGTGTGTGAGAGAGAGAGTATGTGTTTGCAAGGGTTAACAGCTTTCTTTGCTTAGGCCATTAACTGCTTAGATTTTATACTTTAAGTTAGGAATGGCAGTTAAGAATTCATACAGCGTTATAAGAAGAATGTGGTGTAGAATTGTGAAATGTCCTGGATCCTTTCTGTTCTAATCCGTTATAGCCAGCTTCACTGGAGCATCCAGCCACAGCACCTTGAGTGAGGTGAAGTTGTCAATGGGTGTTGCTCAGATACAGCAGATGGATCAGTATGAAAAGGGATTTTTTTCACTGTTATTTAATTCATATATTGATACATTCATTAATTAGTTGTATGCTGTTGAAGTTTTTTTTCTTCTTTTTTTTTGAAATGCCATAGAGATAGACTTTGTGGCACACTTTTTGCCCAGTCCTCCACACCCCCTCTTCCTATCTTTTTCTCGGAAGTACTTTGTTGTTTTGGAGTGTCTTGGTCCAACTCAAAGTATCCTCTTTATTCACATGAACATGGCGAGAGATTTCCTTTCATCTCATGTCCCTGGATCAGCTTTCTGTTTAGTTTTCATTGCATACAGAACAAGGTTCATGATGAGACTAGGATCATCTCCCTGCCTGTTTAGTTGATTTTGGGGGGGTATCATATAGTATGAAAGTCTCAGGAGAGAGTGTGTTATGGTTGTCAGCATATATCTTCTTTTTTTTTTTTTTTAAACTTTTTTGTGTGTGTGTGATAAAAAAAAAGCTTTCAGTCAACTATTACCATTACTACTGTTTATGCAGTTGTAATTGTCATTATTAGAACAGTCATCTGGCTAATTAAAATGCATGGTGAACACACACCCACACCCACTCTGTGATCTGATGGCTGAGCTCAAGAGCAGGCGGCAGTGAGTATATACAATTGTTTATACAGTTGTAGTTGTCATTGTCATGATGGTCATGTGGCTCATTAAAATGCATGGCAAACACCCACACTCTGTGGTCTGATGGCAGAGCTCAAGAGCAGGCAGCAGCCAGGAAAGCCCAGGTGCTGGCACGACAGCAAGCCAGACACCGCAAGTCTTCTTCCTTCCTACCCGACGGCGACGTGACCTTTGGCAGGGTGACCTTTTGGATGCTGGGAGCCGTGGTCAGTGTAGCCGCCTACGCCCTCCTGCAGACCCTGGAGTGGGACTGGACATTTTCTTCATGACCCCCAGTGTTGTGTGTTGTGGATGATCTGTGATAATACTGAAGTGTGGGTCGTTACGCTGAGGAACAAGTGAGGGGTTTGAAAGGAGTGAGGAATTTGGGGTGATTGAACTGTAAAGGTGAGACATAGTCACAGGTTGGCACTCATAGACATGAATGAACTCATGAACACCAGTGTGTTATCGTTACATCCTGTGACGTACATGGTCCTGCGAAGTGGTGGATGTCGTCTGCCACACGGTATCAGTGCATTATGACCAAGATGTGTTCCTACAGGTGAGGAAGACGATGTGGAGTCACTGCAGGAATATGCGATACACAGGAATAGAAATCCAGATCAGAAAGCTCAAAAAGTCAGTGATGGGGGTGGGGGTGGAGGAGAAGCAGTAAGGAGAGAGAGAGGGGGAGAGACACTATGTGGTCTTGCAGACTGAGAATAGAAGATCAGTGCAGCAAAATGCTTTTGTCATGTCGTAATCAGGCCAAAATAGATTGATTTTTTTTTCATTGTCATTAAGTTGCTTTAACCTGGTGCATTAGCTTTCTTGGTTTTGATATATAAAGTGCATAACCGATAAATTCTGCAGGAAAATTATTTGTTAGAACTACAATTTGCAGTTGCGGTTCAAACGAAAACAATCTGGAGAAACATTTTATTATGGCAATGGTGATTCACAGCTTGCTGAATTTACTGGAACTTCACAAGGGCTGTTGACAATTTGTAGCAGGTCTTAAGTCAAAATTACTCTCTGATACTTGTGAAAAATATGCTGGGATCACCTAAGGTTGTGTTCATTTTAGTTTCTTCCTAATTGTCTAATAGAATAACAGATGGGAAAGAGGGTTATGTTTATGTACGAGAACATACGTGCTCTCAGGTATACGTGTGTGAGTGTGTGCACAAATGTCTGCATGTACTTATACCTGTGTGGTGTTGAAAGTGAATGCGACAGATACAAGGTATTTAGCACAAAGATTAGTATTAGGAAGAGCATGTGAAGGGAGTCATGTTTGTTTTTGCACATGTATTTACATATCAGTTTGTGTGAATGCCAAGTGATGTGTTCATTAGACTAAGGGGTCTGGGTCATGTAAGCTCCAGTATGGGATGCCTAATCTTGAAGACAGAAAGAGATAATAAACATGTGTAAAGATGACAGATCATCCTACAATCTGACATGATTAGAGGTCAGCTAAAGAATTCTTTCATCTTTTATTTCCTGTGCCTGCAAAATTAAGATGCAGGGACAGGTATGTATTTATTAGCAGTCAGTAACCACAATTAGTAATGCAGATATTCTTCAAATTTTACTTTTACTGTGCAACCACTCACTTAGTTGCAAGTTTTTTGTGCATCAGTAACCACAAAAGATATGTCATTAACTTGAGGAGAGAAAAAAAAAAGAAGTGAAATGTACATGTGCTTACCTTAGAATGTTTTTTGTGGTCCACCAGGAGATGCAATGCAGAGAACTAGATAATATTTCTGTCCAAGTGATGTTCATTCATCAAATAAACATAAACATATTCAGTGTCAGATCTTTGACCAGTCTAAAGTTCAGTAGCTTCTCAGAGTGAGAGCTGCTTTTTCCCTCTAGCTGATTGGTAAGTAGGGCCCTCAGATTGACTTGAAAATGCTGCCACAGAAAAGACTTCAGGTTTTTTCAGGTGTTTTTGTTTTGTTTTGTTTTTTTTTTTTGCCTGTGGGAAAACTGCTTACAGCAAAATATCAAAGCTAAACAGGCTGTATAGGTTCCTTGGATTGAAGCTCAAATCTGCATGAAAAAAAAAAAAAGCATTTACTTTGCACATTGCCGTTTGTCAGCATGGCCTCCAGGTTTACCTTCAGCTCATCACCTTGGAGTTTACATAGTGGGTGTGGCAGGCTAGGCTACACTGATGGCACAACACCACAGTTGAACTGCAGAGGGCTGTCAGACATACATTAGACAACCGATTCATAATTGATCAAGTTGGTGCCGAAGTGTTGGCACTGTCAGAGTGTGTTGAGTAGATATGACCAGACAGCCATTCAGGTGATGCGAGGCCATCCATAATGAAAGAAGAAAACAAACAAAAGAAACAAAATTTAACATGTTATTTGTACAGCATTGTTGGTTTGACTGTGAAGGATAATGTTTCAGTTCAAATGTGGAATTGACAGGTGTACATCTCAAATTCTGCCCTTTCATCTTCAGCATAGAAGGAAGAAACAGAACTTTAAAAAACATGCTTTCCGAACATGGCCGTCAGGCGTACTTCTACAGTGATAGTCATGCTTTATCAGACAAGCTGTGCTGTATCGGGCATACCAAAATTTCCTTATTTCAAAGGTTGAGTGAATGCATATGCATCAGAATAGGATTAGGGGGGCCGTGAGAGGAAATTCTTGGCTTTTAAAAACAAACATTTGTTGAAAGGATCTTTGATCACATGTAAACCAGTGATAGTGTGAGCACATATTACCTGTGTAGTGAGGAGTGAATCTAGACTACAGACAGTTGGAACTGCATAGAAACAAAGTCATGTCAGAAATTGTGGCATCTGTGATAGGTGAGAAGGTTACTCTGTGGTCTCCCTGTTTTCAAAATGCAGCATGTTGACATTTTAAAGTGTCATGAAGTGTACAAAGATGCATGGTCATCAGTTGTGGAGCGATATGCAAGCTGTCTGAATGTCTTCTAGTATGATCTTTCTGAGATTTTCAATTGCTGTACACTTTTACAAAATGTAGGCTTTCCAATGACTTTGTACATGTTTACATATTTTTGTAATATGTATGTTTTGTGAACTCTTTTGTTACATAGGTTTTATTTTTGAGAAAGAGAACACAGGAGAGAAAGAAAGCCCTTTGAATCATAAATCCTTCATTTCATTAAAACAAAGAAAGGTTTAGATGAGTTTATGCATTTATCCATATTCAGCCAGCATTAATGAGATCTGTTGCCTACAATCATAACTAGTTACCTGTTCATTCTGCCTCTGTCATATTGTATTTCTACCTGGAAAGAAAAAGTCATTTTGATGTGTTGTTACTGCAGATTCACTTCATCAGCGTACTTCTGTTTTTTTGCTGCTGCCTGAACTTTTGTCAGTCCATACCATAAATGTATTCTCCATCCAACCAAACACTCATCCAATAATGAGTGCTGCAGACTGGCCGTCACATTACTTACTGACCCTAGATGAAGTAGAAGTCCTCATGGATCAGTTCATTGTCTCAGCTCAGCCAAGGCTTTGCACCCCCGCTGTATTGCCATGGATCCACTGATGTTTCAACATATGTCACCCGGTTGTCCACACTTGGTGTTGCTTTCAATGCTCTGCAAACTGTATGCTCTGGTGTTGTACTGTGTGGGCTGTCTGCTCTGGTGTTGTTGCTGTGTGGACTGTCTGTACTGCTGTTGTAGCACTGTGAAGTGTTTACACTGCTTTTGTATCTCTGTAGCTCTTTGCTCAGCTTTCCAAGCTGGACTGATTGTAGAGCTTTCTTGGCACCGTTTACATTAATTTTGATAGTTTTTGGGGTGAGGCTTCTTGTTTGTTTGTTGTTTTGTTTTGTTTTTTCTATATTTTTGATCATGTGGTTGGTTTTGGTGGTGTTTTTTTGATGAGGCTTTTTGTTTGATCATGTAGTTGGTTTTGGTTGTGTGGGTTTTTTTTTTTTTTGATGAGGCTTTTTGTTTGTTTTTTTTGATTTGTTTTCTTTCTGTTGTTTTTAATTGATTTTTGGGTGAGGCCTTTTGTTTGTTTTTCATTTCGTTTTCTTTGCTCTCCAAGCTGCTTACATTGCTTTCACAGCTCTATACATTGGTCGCACAGTTTTCATAGCTCTATAAATTGTTTACACTGCCTTCTTAGTTTATGAACTGTTTACACTGTTTTTTTAGCTTTGAAAACCATTCATGCTACTTTCTTAGCTTTGCAAACTGTTATCAACAGAGTTTTCTTAGCATCAGAAACCATTCAGAATGCTTTCCTAGCTCTGTAAACTGTTTACGCTGGTTTCCTAGCTCACGTGTACACATGTGTGTGTGGTGTGTGTGTGTGTGTGTGTGTGTGTGTGTGTGTGTGTGTGTGTGTCGCGTGTGCATGTGCGTTGTATGTGTGTTTTAATCCTCTAAACTGTTTACGCCACCTTCTAAGCTCTGCAGTCTGCTGACAATGCTTTCTTAGTATTGCAAACTCTTTAAAGTTCATTTTGGAAACTGGTGACCCTGCTACTGTTGCTCTGCAAATTGTCAGTGCCAGTTTCATGCAACAGATTACCTTGAATACAGATTGATCAACCACAAAGTACTTGAGAGCAAAGCTATTTCAAGGCCTTGATCACCATAGTTTTCCTTAACCTTCACTACCTCTGTGCATGAGGTCAGTCAACTCTCGTGAGCTCTCTGAGTTCGATTTTACATGAAGAGCTTCCCTCCCCCACCCCATCCCGCTGCCACCACACCCCACTTCTCTTCCCCCAAATCTGTACCTTATAGGCTGTAGTACTTTTTGTGCATTCATTCCTGTGAATCTGTTCTTACATCATGGCCATTTAGGGCAGCTGTAATGTTGAGGAGAGGTGAGGGGGGCATTATGAGTGAGTTCATAACCCAGTGATCACCAGCATAGATTTTTACATAATTTCAATCGTTTTAGTGCATAATTATGTTTAATCTTCTGTAGCTGTATGCATACACACACAGAGGGGATTCAAGGTGATGGTACATCTGAACATAATGACCAGAGAGATGGAATCTCATCCTTAATTTACTATGCACTGTCAGCATTAAAAACAATGACTGATCGGCTTGGAACTTTCTTTCTTCTTCTTCTACTTTTTTTTTTTTTTTTTTTTTTCAAACTGTTAACCATTCAGTATTCTTGTTGAAGCTTCACAATTTTAATCTTCAGCTGACCATCGTGGAATTCCGTTCCCACAAAATTTCAAAGTCCTTGAAACAACTAAAATCTCACTTTATATTGTTTATAAAATACAAGATTGTGACATAGCACAACTAATCAAAATGCACAGAATGCATGTTTCAGCATAACTCACAGATCACCGTTTCTCTGGTAACAATGTTGAATAGTGAGATTCATGCTGAGGCTTTTAAGGCCATTTTCTAGATGAAGTTCCACACATGATCACCCCCAAAATCACTCACACACATTTTTTTTTTGGTTGTTTTTTTTAACTCAAAGTTTAGGTGGTGGGTGTTGTGTTCACTACTTTGATGTGCAGTGTATGAAGGATTCTTGCATTTACTTAAAACCATCCAACTGACACTGACAGTCTCTCTTAGAGACTCTTCATGTTCAATGAAAATTGTTTAATTCTTTGCACACATGCACACTCACCTGTGACAGCACACCCATCATTCTGACTGGTGAGATCAATGAACCCTCATCTTTTTTTTGCCTATCAGACAAGGTCTGAGACTCGAACTCCAGACTCCATGTGACCCAGCATGACAGGTCATCATGTGTCCTTTCTCTGACAACATCATCATCCATCAACTTCAAGACTTCTCTGACAACATCATCATCCATTGACTTCCAGACTTCTCTGACATCATCATCCATCGACTTCCAGACTTCTCTGACAACATCATCATCCATTAACTTACAGACTTCTCTGACAACATCATCATCCATCGACTTCTCTGACAACATCATCATCCATCGACTTCCAGACTTCTCTGACAACATCATCATCTATTAACTTCAAGACTTCTCTGACAACATCATCATCCATTAACTTACAGACTTCTCTGACAACATCATCATCTCGACTTCTCTGACAACATCATCATCCATCGACTTTCAGACTTCTCTGACAACATCATCATCCATCGACTTCTCTGACAACATCATCATCCATTGACTTCTCTGACAACATCATCATCCATTGACTTCTCTGACAACATCATCATCCATCGACTTCCAGACTTCTCTGACAACATCATCATCCATCGACTTCAAGACTTCTCTGACAACATCATCATCCATCGACTTCTCTGACAACATCATCATCCATCGACTTCCAGACTTCTCTGACAACATCATCATCCATCGACTTCTCTGACAACATCATCATCCCATCGACTTCTCTGACAACATCATCATCCATCGACTTCCAGACTTCTCTGACAACATCATCATCCATCGACTTCCAGACTTCTCTGACAACATCATCATCCATTGACTTCTCTGACAACATCATCATCCATCGACTTCCAGACTTCTCTGACAACATCATCATCCATCGACTTCCAGACTTCTCTGACAACATCATCATCCATCGACTTCTCTGACAACATCATCATCCATCGACTTCCAGACTTCTCTGACAACATCATCATCCATCAACTTACAGACTATTTTTGATCTTCTGCACTTAAATTTGTAAACAAGTTCTAATGAGGTGCTAAAGGTGTTTTGTGAAACGGTCCGCTAATTACTGAGACCCGATTTCTCCAACAGGCTGATTGGAAACCAACAAACTTCAGAAGTCCATACCTCAGGTGGGTATTTGAAAAAATTTGAAAAAACAAAAAACAAAAAAACTAGTTTTGCCATCATCAGAAAGAGATTTTTCTGAAATTTTCATTATTAGTCAGTTTGATGCTTCAGTGTACTTTTTGTGGTTATGTGGCAATGAACTATTCCACTATTAAGCTGACTACCTTGGGTCGAATGCTTTTTGTGGTAATGCAGCAATGAAACTATTCCGCTACCAAGCTCGCTACCTTGGGTCAAATGCTTTTTGTGGAAATGGGGCAGTGAAACTATTCCACTATCAAGCATACTACCGTGGGTCAAATGCTTTTCAGTTTTAAGACCGTGAATTATTTTTCTATCAAACCATGATTCCATGTAGCATATACTATGTATCTACAACTGTCATTCTTCGTCACTAAATCCCGCCATTGTAAACAGAACTTGTAATTCAATGCAAGGCAAAGAAAATTTGTTTGATTCAGTGTGGAGTAAAGAAACTACGGATAACCAGTAGAGTAGAGAGTGAGAACAACATTTGAAAGAGGTTGAATTGTTTTAACCAATGGTGAATTCTTTTCTTTTTTTAAATTTTCCTTTTGTCAGTTAATTTGGTTTGTGTTTTCCATCATACATGTCACTTCGTTCTTTTCTCATATGAAGTATGTTTTCTCATCATTTTCTTTCAACAGTAGTTTTGATGTTCCTTCTTTTCTTTTTTGAGATTATCCCCAATAATCCACTGAAGAAATCACTGCAATTCCAAATATTCTGCACAAGAACATAAAAATGTGCATGTGGTTTGGATTGTAGAGCTTTCAAGTCCATTTTTACGTGTGTCACTTGAAGGTCTACTTTGGCTGTTAGAAGTCATTCCCTCCAGATGATAATCCGATTGTTTGTCTAGTCAGGGTGATGAAATGAGGATTAAATGTGGACACTGAAAGCCTGCATTGTCTGCTGACCTGTGAGTGGATGACTGTTCCCAGTTCACCTCACTGTTTCCATTATGTTTCTGCCTTGTTTATATAGATACAATGTCACTGAATGAAATGAAATTTCCTTGAATCATTATGTTTTCTGCCTTGTTTATATATAGATACAATGTCACTGAATGAAAATGGAATTTCCTTGAATCATTATGTTTCTGCCTTGTTTATATAGATACAATGTCACTGAATGAAATGGAATTTCCTTGAATCCAGATCTCAGCTTCTTTGGCTGATTATCACTGCTATTCAATGTGCTATTTGTACAGTCAGATCTTGTGCAGAAATACAAACGCAGATACATGCATACGTGTAAAAAAAAAACAACAACCTCAAATGGTTCTTCCGGCTTTTAACCTGCATCAGGTTTATGATAAAAAATACAGGTCTCACAAACATGGTGCACTGACACTTTTGTATAATTCATAAACAGCAGATCTGAAGTGAAAAGCTAGCAAGACAAACTCTCTCTCTCTCTCTCTCACTGTCACTCTCTCACTCTCTCTGTCTGTCTCACTCTCTCTCTCCCATATCATTTGCATACATGAACCACACATACTCCAACACACACTAGTTCAGAATGAGAACACTGATGGCGAGGCCAGGAAAACATGGGAGTGAAGATCCAAGTCGCAGCAGATAGCACAGCAGTTTGTTTCCAGTTTACCTCTGGCTGGGATCACCTACTTGTATAGGTATGTAAATGACAGTAACCTGAGGCGGTGCTTGGAGTGAATGGAAGAAATCCAGATCAACAGCACAGCAGGAAAAAAAAAAAACATGCATGGTTGCTTCATTTCCATGCAACATAGTAACAAAACAGCTTATTGCACAGTGTACAATTTTCAAGCTGAAAAAAAAACAGCACAGTAACTCATTACTCCATCTACATGCAAATCAGTGTTACAGCAATGCGCGGCTTAATTTCATGCAACAAAACGGTGTTTGAACATGCTTTAAACTGCCATGCTACAAGGTAACTTGACAATTCAATGCCCATTGTTAGCACAACAAATAACCATGCCAAGCTGTTGTTCACTTTTCATGCAAGTTTTTGCTCGAACAACAAAGCGATCGCTCAAATTGTAAAATGGGAATTTGCTGCTCATACACCACAGTGAAAAGGCAACTGCTGGGATTCCACGCTTCAAACAAACCTGACGACTCACCATGCAAAGAGACCGAGCAACTTGTGGACACCCATGAGTAGCCTGTGCATATCAAGCTACTTGGCTGATGATGAACTGGATTTAGAATCAGATGGAGTTGGATAGTGGGTGCCAAACCATGCGTTGACAGCGCTGGTCTTGATTCTCAGCTCCAGATGCCTCATGAATGTCTTGCCATGTTGGGCCTGAATAGAAAGAAGTGTGTGTAATAGCAAACGTCGGCACACACCATGCTGTGCATTTTGACTACAATGATGGATGTTTTAGCATGAATATCAAAACTAATGTCAAACTGTACAACATAACACAAACATAATATGGTTCACACACACACACACATACACACATGCACACACACACACCTGCACACACACACACACACATGCACACACACACATGCACATGCGCACACGCACACACACACATATGCATACGCATGCACATTTCACATGTTTTGTGACTGCAGGCTTTAGAATAAATGAAAGGAAAAAAAATTATTATACACTTTTGACACAATACATCACACCACATAAACATGCAACACACTCCATCACACCATGTACACATTGAATACTGACTCTACCTCAATCACACACAGTAACACACTAATGCACACTGATGCGTGTCATATACACTAACATGTCATATTACACCTATTACACATTGAACACACTACATCTCACCACATCCACACAGAAGCATACAGCATCACACCACAAACACACTGAACACTGTCAAATATACATAAGTGAACACATTACATCACATCACACACTGAACACTACATCACCAAATACACTGAACACCATCATGCACCACGCCCACACTGAGCTGAACATCATGCATAAGCACTAAACATGTTGTGTCACATCTCATTGAAGATTGCCATGCAGAGTGAATACTATATCACCCTACACACTTGCACTATATAACTAAATACACTGAACACCATTGCATCACCTAATGAACACTACAAGCACAAACTGAATGTATTACATCACTCCACATACAAACAGAACACTGTACCACACATGCACACGGAACACATTGTATCACACCACATACACAATGAACACTACATCACATATACACATGGAACACATTGTATCACACACCACATACACAATGAACACTAAATCACACATACACACAGAACACACATATCATATCACATACACATGGAACACATTGTATCACACCACATACACAATGAACACACTACATCACACACAACACATTGTATCACACCACATACACAACACTATATCACATACACATGGAACACATTGTATCATACCACATACACAATGAACACTATATCACGCATACAGAACACATTTTATCACATCACATACACAATGAATACTAAATCACACATACACACAGAACACATTATATCACATCACATACACAATGAACACTAAATCACACATACACACAGAACACACATTATATCACATCACATACACAATGAACGCTACATCACACATAACACATTGTATCACACCGCATACACAATGAACACTACATCACACATACAGAACACATTAGATAACACCACATACACAACATTACACACAGAACACATTATATCACACATCACATACACAGTGAACGTTATATCGTACATGCACACTGAGCAGATTATATCACACCACACACATAATGAACACTATATCACACCACATCAACAATGACACTAATCACACATATACACTGAGCTGATCATATCACACTTCATACATAATGAACACTATATCACACATACACACTGAGCAGATTATATCACACCACATACATAATGAACACTATATCATACAAACACACTGAGCAGATTATATCACACCACATACACTATGAACACTATATCAAATGCACACTGAGCAGATTATATCACACCACATACATAATGAACACCATATCATACCTCATACACTATGGAACACTATACCATACATGCACACTGAACCGATTATATCACACACATACATAATGAACACAGTATCACACATACACACTGAACACACATCATATGACATTTACTGAACCCTTTTTTGTAGCACATACATGATGAACACTATAACATCACATGATACACACTGAACACTATATCACACAACATCCTTTGTGAGAATACAACTGAACACTGTATCACACAACATCCATTGTGAGAATACAACTGAACACTATATCACACAACATCCATTGTGAGAATACAACTGAACACTATATCACACAACAACATCCATTGTGAGAATACAAACTGAACACTGTATCACACAACATCCATTGTGAGAATACAACTGAACACTGTATGCATCTTCACCACCCCACCACCCACACCCCACACCATACACACCAGACAGAGTACAGCACACCACAAACACATTCAGCACACATCTCATCACACCACACCATACACACCAGACAGAGTACAGCACACACCAAAAACACATTCAGCACACATCGCATCACACCACACACCATACACACCAGACAGAGTACAGCACACCACAAACACATTCAGCACACATCGCATCACACCACACCAGACCAGTACACACCAAACAGAGTACAGCACACCACAAACACACATTCAGCACACATCGCATCACACCACACCACACCATACACACCAGACAGAGTACAGCACACCACAAACACATTCAGCACACACATCATTCATCACACCACACGTACATTCAATGAACCGGAGCACATTCAATAGACTAAGACACACATATAACACACTGACCATATCACATAGTCATTCAGTACATTTCATCATGGAACATATACACTGAACAGCATACCACAGGCACATTGATTGTTTTGCCCAGCACGTCCACACATTCAAACAACACCATGGCCACAGACAGAGCAACCCATCCAACCTCCACAGTCCTTGTCCCCATCTCTCACCTGCCCTAGCTGCAGGTGTACCGATGCTCGCTCTCCTCATACACCATACGTAGATGCTCACCTTCCTCATACTCAAAATCGGAACCTGTCATACAAATCAATAACTCAGACTTCTGGGGTGGTAGCCACAGACAGGCCTTCTTCTTAAATGCTGAAATGTGACCTATTACAATCCACGTATTCCTTTTTCAGTACAAATAGCTCTCTCTTTCTAACCCCCCCCCCCCCCCACCTCCCCTGCAAATTCATTTTGAGTTACCTTCTCTTTTCTGCCAATCTCTTTGCCTCTGTTCTTTTTCTTGGTGTTTTTTTTTGTTGTTTTGTTTTTTGTTTTTAGTTGTTTGTTGTTGTTGTTGTTGTTGTTTTTTTTAAATGTGCAGCAGATGCTAATGAAGGGCTTGAAACAGTGCTGAGCTGATCTGACAGGAAAATTTTAGTTCCTCTGACTGGGGTTCTGAGTATTCGACTGTATATATGCATCATAACAAATATCAGTTTAGCTTTGAATAAAAGTTGTAAGGAGTGTGAATTTGATTATGGTGTATGAATTGTATGAACTCACCCTGGACTGGCGGTTTGTAGGCTTTGATAGGAGAGCTGTAAAATGTGAAAATTAAAAAGTGACAATGAATAGATTTGTACACACACACACACACACACACACACACACACACACACACACACACACACACACAAACACACTGAAACCAATTTATAGTCAGATTAACTCAAAAGTTGTACTGACATTTAAGAAAACATTATGAACAGAATACCAACGTTTTTCAGTCAAAGCAAAGTAGAAGCTAATTAACACACAAAAATATGTGTGCACACATACACATACACACACAAGCGCACACACACAATTGCGCGCGTACTCATGCACATACACACACACATACACAATCAACACATACTCATACACATGTGCATGCGCGCGTGCACACACACACACACACACACACACACACACACACACTTTTCTCTCTCACACACACAGATGATTACACACTTGCCCGTGAGTGAGCACACACCTGCCAGAGTTGCAACAGGCAGAAAAATGAATATCATTAAGCAGATAATACACTTTGTCTCCCAAATAAAGTCAGACATTAACTGCTGGAATGTGCTTAATTTCAGATGATGCTTTTCTTGCTGGCCAATCATTTCAACATGTACATACTGGCTGATAAGAATTGCATGAAATATTTCCTCTTTCTACTTTCCTCATCTACTCCTAAAATCAATTGCCTTGTTTAGTGTCGTTTAAATGCAAGGTGGAGTGAAATCACTGAAATGAAAGTCTTCATGAAAGAAAGGCACAAATGGTTCATGTTTAGATCTGCAAATGCACACATGCATGGATGCACACACATGAGCACAAAAGCCCAATGTCAACACCTTACATAAAACACAAGACTCACACACATACACACACTGGCAGTAAAGAAGACCTCTCCTCTTTCATCCAGCACCGTCACATCCATCCACGCCATATTCACTGCACATAAAGGTACAGGTACATATGCATTTATATCCGTCTCTCTTTAATGTACACTACAGGTACACATGCCCTTTATATCAGTTCTCTTGCAAATGTACACTACAGGTACACATGCCTTTATATAAGTTCTCTCCTCAATGTACACAACAGGTACACATTTGTTTATTGCAGCCTCTCCTTAATGTACACTACAGGTACACACGCCTTATATCTGTCTCTCTTTAATGTACACTACACAGTTACACATGCCTTCATATCAGTCTCTCCTCAATGTACACTACAGGTACATTTGTATATTGGAGTCTTCTCCTTAATATACACTACAGGTACACATGCCTTTATATCAGTCTCTCCTAAATGTACACTAAAGGTACACATGTGTTTATTGCAGTCTCAGTCTCTTTAATGTACACTACAGGTACACATGCCATTATATCAGTCTAGCCTTAATGTACACTATAGATACACATGAATTTATATTTGCCAATCCTTAATGTACAACCCTTAGTTTTTATCTGCTCTTGTTGTCACATTTGTTCCATTTTTACAACTTACATTTTTAATTACTACAGTGTTTTTGTTTTGGTTTTGAATCAAAATTACTTGGACAGGACAAATATCACAACTGGAAAGAACAAGAACCACTCACACGCACACACACACACACACACACACATCAACACACCCCCCCCAAAGTTGCCCATTTCAAGTAAAATCCTACTCACCACTGCCTTGCACCACACACACCTTTATCATTGTAGAAACAGAACAGACAGATGGCCAGGACACACACATACACACACACACACACACACACACACCCATGCACAAACACACTCACACACAAAAAACACACACACACACACACACGCACAAACACACACACACACACACACACAACACACACACACACACACACTCTCTCTCTCTCTCTCTCTCTCACACACACACACACACACTCACACACACACACACACACACACACACTTTACTTCCCCCTTTTCTACCACCTACAAGCTTAAGCATTCACAAACCACCAAACTCCACACACTTGCTCTCCACCACAAACACGGAGCCTCACCTTAATGCTGCCTTTAAACAGCTCTGTGCGCCAGGGCAGACACACCTGTTTCTCCAGGGGCGTGTCACCGACAGAGGTGTCACCACGGATCAGCGTAAAACCAAGGTCGGCGCAGGGCATGTGGGACTGGGCGCAGTGTAGGCCTGAAAACTGCTGGGACCACATGAGTGGTGCAGGGTGCGCAGTTCCACTGTGGCCCTGTAATCATGGAGTCCTGGACCACAAAGAACATTGTAATGCCATGTGTTGTTAGGA
>JADBJO010003004.1:187500-195000 GCA_016801955.1 Conus betulinus | reverse complement strand
TAGTTACAGAGCTTATTTCCCTTGAAACATTTCATGGAAAGTGTAGGAATTTTTTATGTTCCCGTCATGTGATAGTGGATGACACGACAGAATGTATATACTGTCTGTCCGTCAGCCAGCCTTGGATGATGCGGCACAAGGGAGAGAAATCCAGTCAGCCTCTATTGGCTGACATGGCTGGAAAAAGTTAAGTTTCCTTTATGATCTTGAAAAATATTTTGGTAGTTGCTTGAACGTTACATAAAAAATGGCATTCCAATAGTTAATGTTTTCTTCAATCATCATTGTATCATGATGTATAAGAATAAAAGGTGTTGACCAGCTGCTGTGGCGAAGTGGTTAGTGTCACGGATTCCCGGCTGGGAGGTCTCGGGTTTGATTCCTATCAGGGTCATGTGGGATTTTTCTGCCCTGACCAGCTCCTATCCAGAGTTGAGTTTGCTACAGACTCAATTGGGAAGACTGGGACCACACAGTTGAGTTTAATCTACTTAATGGATGCGTCTCTGAAAGTGTTGCTCAAATTTCCTGACCATCACTGCAGATGTCTGTAACTCTCAGGCCTGGTTGACGCCGGGATATATTATGAAAGGAAGCATAGAGTACAGCCCTGTCATGTAGTCTCAGACTAGAATGGAAATCTGTAGCATCATCTTTATCATCCTCATTCTCATCGATCAGCACAAAAAAAGTCTCAAATTCTGTGGCCCTTCATGCCCTGCTCTCATGGTGACCTCAGTTTCGATGTTCTCTCCATGTCTGTGGCCTTGGTTTGGTTCTGTTGGGGTCACCGGTATCAGCGAGTCCATGTGGGCTGTTGCTGGATGGATGTGGTGGTGCCCTCAGGAGGGAGAGCTCACTCACGCCGGCTCCGTGACTACGCAATTACCACTGAACACCACCGAAGTGACTTGGTAGCAGTGCAGTGTCTCCTCTGGTGGTTTCCCTCTTGACGGCTTGACATTGACTGCTCTCTGTGGATTGTCGGTGCTGGGCTGCAGCGGGGCTGACTGGGCTGTGGCTGTGGACAAGGTGTCGCAATGAGCAGCGTGGTTGCACTGCCACTGAGGTGGCACAGAGGTAGGGGTAGCAAAAAAAAAAAAAAAAAAAAAAAAAAAAAAAAAAAAAAAAAAAAAAAAAAAAGGTGTTCACAGAGCCCAATATATTCTACTAATCTCAATGTGTTGTCTGCTCACAGAAGTACAAACCTCCACCCAAATCCACTTCCTGACTGCTCCCCCAACTTTGACTCCAAAGTAACTATACAGACCTGCCCCACCTCCAGTCCTCCTACATTCCCATCCCTCCCACTACACTATGTAGATGATGGAACTGATATGTCTTCATGCAATTCTGAATTCAGTCCCACATGAAATGTGACATGAAGTAGTGAGTTCAAGAGGGCCAGAATAGCTCAGTTGGTAGAGCGCCAGACTCGTGATCCTGGGGTTGCGGGTTCGAATTTCAGAACAGGGGGATATTTCCCTTGGAGTTAACATTGGTTCTGACTCAATTCCCTATACAGTCCTTCGAATGAGACTATAAACCGAGGTTCCATGTGTGAACGCACGCACATCTTGCACAACGTAAAATCCCATCACCAACTTTGGGATGAGAAGGCCAGTTTGGCCGTTAGTATGGATGACACATTACACATAACATGCACCTTCCCCGAAGATGGAGTATGGCTGCCTTAATGGCAGGATTAAAAACGGTCATACACACAAAACTCCACTGCCTGTCTATACAGGCAGTGTCTGCAGGAGTATCAGCCTGCGTATGCAGAAAGAAAGAGAAAGAGTGAGTTCAAGACATGTGGAGCCTAAACACTGAAACTGCCAGTTGGAATGGTCTATGTTTTTGAGTCATGGAAGTCTCCAGAGTGTTTTGTTAGAAGAGCATAGTGAATCAGAACCAAGTGATGACCAAGGTAGTCATTTTTGGTCAAAATGACATGCTGAGATAGCGGTTGCAAGAACTGCAATCTTGCACCGGCACCAAAATTTGGATGGAGTCGTCGGTGGAAATCCTTGACAGCAGAATGATGTGTTCAAGCCTTTTTTTTCATCTTTCAGTAAGCCTTGTGGCACTGTTTCGAACACTTAACACTTAATTTGATCTGCTAGAAGAGCGATGAAATCAGAGTTCCAATAATCTGGCTCAGACATCATTATAAGGACAGTGATTATATGCAACAATGCGTCTTACTGAACAAAAACCGTTTAATAGATATAACGTGTTACAGTCAAAAAAAGATAAAGAATAAAGAAGTATGGCAAGAAGGTCTGCCATAGCAGCTTCACACACACATGGAGTTGTCTACCTTCCATGTTGCCAGAAGCAGATCTGCAGGCAGGTGATACAGGCTGACCTGGTCATCCTCACCCAGCAGATTTGCTCTGTTGTCCACTGCGACAGCCGCCGGAGGTCAGCCTCCCACAGCAAAGAACGCTGGTAAGGGCTGGACAACAGAGAGCACACAGCAGTCAAACACAACTGCAGGACAACAGAGATCATGTAGCAGTCAAACATGACTTGTACCAGGACAACAAGATCATGTAGCAGTCAAACACAACTTGTATCAGGACAACAGAGATCATGTAGCAGTCAAACATAACTGCAGGACAACAGAGATCATGTAGCAGTCAAACATAACTGCAGGACAACAGAGACAATGTAGCAGTCAAACGCAATTTGTATGGATGTAAGCATGGAAGTCTCACCTTTTCTGCCTGCATCATTTTCTGTTTCTATTCACTGATCTGATGACTGTACAGACTATTGAATCCAGGTTATTCATCTCACCAACAAAGCTGAACAGACTGCATGTACATACATTTTTTAAAGTATTTATAAGGCTCTGCTGACAAACAACGTCAAATGAATCATAAGACAAATCATGATGTGCTTTGATCTCTTAGGTCTTCTTCAGGCAAGATACACAACACTCAGAACAACAAAAATGAATGAATGAGCAATCACTTTTCATCATCCAATTTGGCGCAAGATGGGTACTGAATCTAGAGAAGACCTAAGAGGTCAAAATGCATCGTGTTTTGTCTTACAATTCCTTTGCTACGTTTTTCCGGTGGAGCCTTACAAATGATTTCTAAAATTTGTTTAGATTTCCGCCTGTAGTCACCTCACTTTGCAATTATAAATAATTGATAATGAGCTTCCTGATTTGCCAGAACAGACCTCACTCTATCAGAGTCCTAATCACCAGTGTCATCGGCTATAGATATCAAATTGTATTGAAGCCTCACTCTATCAGAGTCCTAATCACCAGTGTCACCAGCTATGGATATCAAGTTGTATTGAAGCCACCCTCCACAGGAGACGCAGCATTACTGGTAAATCACTTTGGTGATGTTCAGCGGTACCTGCTCTTACCTAACATGTGCAGGACACCACATACTGAGCCCCTGGTGACAACAGTAATGTCTCTGCTGCGCTGCTGAGCCAGGTTGAGTGACAATGCCCACCAAGACTGCCGTCACAACTGTGCAGACAGTGCCTTTGAATATGCTGATGCTGAAGAAGCCAGAAAACACACACACACACACACACACACACACACACACACACACACACACACACACACACACACACACAGAGACGCCAACCCCCCCAAAAATTTGCCCATTTCAAGTCAAAACCTACTCACCTGCCTTTCACCACAACACCTTTATCATTGTAGAAGAGCGGACAGACGGCCAGGACACGCACACGTCGCACCTTGCGGAGTGGCAGAAAGGTCAGGGAGTGCCAGATGGCGGCAGCGGATGATTTGTGCATGGAGATCTTGGACGACTCAGAGCAGGACTCCTTCCCATCCCCGTCCACCAGGGACAGCTGATAGGTGATTCCCATCTCCCTGGTGACCACAGGAAAAGCTGGTTCAGCTTGGGAGCTCCTTCATTCATGAGATCCACAGCGAACACCAACCAGCCAATACTATGTTGGAGACACTGTTCTACCAAGACCTCCATTGTTCTATAAAACCATCATATACTTTAAAGACTAATTCTTTTTTTTTTCAGCATGGATCACTTTATTGTAAAAAGAAATGCTTTACTCCAGAAGGACTACTTTAATCAGTATCCATTTTGTATCTCTACATGTACAAGGACTACTTTTATCAGTAACCACCCCTTATTTCTACATGTATGAATTCATTCTATATGGACCACCTGATTCTATAAACACTTCTTTTTTTCTGCAGAGACTGCTTTATTCAGCAAAGACTTATTTGTTCCTGAAGCACTACAGAGAAGTCTGCAGAAAAAAAACAGAAAAACGCCAAAGCTGGAATGAAGGGTAATGGTTGCAAGCAGTAAACAGTGACCGGCGGAGGTTTTGCTAACTGCCAGCATTTTATGCCTGGTGTGGAGCAAGTTGTTCTGGCCCCTGATGAAATCCTCGGCACTGCTTCTGGAGTTACTTACAAAACAATCTGCTGTAACTTTAGGAATACCGGGGGCTTTGGAATATGACGCCCACCCCCCTTGACTTTAAAAAAAAAAATCTCTTCCATTTAAAATTGAGGCACTTTGGAATATAAGACAGATTAACCTTTTTGTCTGTTTCCTTGGATGCCCCTGATGCAGTCACACAATAAAATCATTATAAATGTTGAACTATTCAAAATCGTGTAATGAAATTTTGTCTTCTTGTCCAAAAAAAACCCAGTAAGCTATAGGTCAGCTGGTTTGGTGAAGGGGCATCAACACAGAAAGAAATAAACAGCTGCATCTGATGATGTGGGTCAGAAAGGACCCACACTTTAATCAGCAGATATCGGTTACGGCAGCAGATTGAGTATGGGTCATATGTGACCTGTAGTTTCAGCTGAAGTATAAACTCTCCAGGATTCTTTGACAAGTGTGGGTCTTGTACAACCTGCATTATCTCCAGGATTCTTTGACAGGTGTGGGTCTTGTACAACCTGCATTATCTCCAGGATTCTTTGACAAGTGTGGGTCTCGCAAAACCTGCATTATCTCCAGGATTCTTTGACAAGTGTGGGTCTTGTACAACCTGCATTATCTCCAGATTCTTGGACAATTGTGGGGTCTTGTACAACCAGCATTATCTCCAGGATTCTTTGACATTTATGGGTCTTGTACAACCTGCATTATCTCCAATGGGACAAACACAACAAAAACCTATGTGCACAATGCGGGTCAGTGAGTGACATCCATTGCTGGGAGTGTGTGTGGTCAAAAGCGACGTCTGTTATAAGTTATGTGTGATCCATGCTTTCTGATGTGGGTGTGAGCAATAAAGTTGATTATTGTTCTAAAACTATCCTTCAAACTGATTTCATCATCTACCGGAATCTTCAGAATATATGATGACCCTATCAGAAACTGTGAAAAGAAATAGACTCCTTGCAATATGGAAAATATGACATGTATCACAACAACGGAACCTTTTAAAAGAAAATTTGAACAGAAAAGAAACAAAAAAAGAAACAAAAGAAAAAAAAAAAAAAAAAAGAAACAAAAAAAAGAATGTCTGTAACCATTGAAGTATGTTTTTAACATGTAGAAAAACCTTTAAGCATAAAAGAGGTCTGAACACCAAGACTGTGGAAAAAAGATGAACTATAAAATGAAATAAAAAATTAGTAATAAAGAGAGAAAAAAGCAGGAATGAATAAAAAAGGAAAACAGCTTTTACTGAAATCAGGATAGTGCCCTTTAGTCTCAAACATGTCTCATAGAAAACACTAACGGATCAATAAGTCTCCCTACAAATACTAGAATCAGAGATAGTCTACTGATGCCTGAACTAAAGGCAAAGAGAGTACACATTGTCTCTGTTTTTATGACACTTTTGGAGCAAATCTAGTATGTTTTAGACAATCTGTTTTAATAGCTCTGTGTGTGTGTGTGTATGTGTGTGTGTGTGTGTGTGTGTGTGTGTGTGTGTGTGTGTGTGTGTGTGTGTGTGTGTGTGTGCATGTATGCATGTGTGCAAGCACATATGTGTGTTTCAATAAGTGTGTAATTAGTTGACTTTGATCAAATGACAGCCCTGATATGGCCCCTTGCAGTCAGCTAGGCTACAAACATCATGAAATGAACTGAAGTCTCTTTGATATGAACTGTTTACCTTTTATGGTTATTTGCATTCAAACTCTCCAACAAATCGCTGTGAGTTAAAGCAATGTTGACAATCTTCATTTCATCATAAATGTCTCTTTTCAGCAGGAGTTATGCATCAAAGATCACTGACTGAGTATAGACCCCGCTGCTTACAGAGTCTTTGGACATGGAGGTCATCACCTACTTCAGAGCTCTCTCTGTGTCTCTGGGTGTTTACAGTCTTTGGACATGGAGGTCATCAACTACTTCAGAGCTAGTCTTTGGACATGGAGGTCGTCACCTACTTCAGAGCTCTCTCTGTGTCTCTGGGTGTTTACAGTCTTTGGACATGGAGGTCATCAACTACTTCAGAGCTAGTCTTTGGACATGGAGGTCGTCACCTACTTCAGAGCTCTCTCTGTGTCTCTGGGTGTTTACAGTCTTTGGACATGGAGGTCATCAACTACTTCAGAGCTAGTCTTTGGACATGGAGGTCGTCATCTACTTCAGAACTAGTCTTTAGACATGGCAGATCATCACCTACTTCAGAACTAGTCTTTGGAAATGGAGGTCGTCACCTACTTCAGAACTAGTCTTTGGACGTGAAGGTCGTCACCTACTACAGAACTAGTCTTTGGACGTGAAGGTCGTCACCTACTTCAGAGCTAGTCTTTGGACGTGAAGGTCGTCACCTACTTCAGAGCTAGTCTTTGGACGTGAAGGTCGTCATCTACTTCAGAACTAGTCTTTGGACGTGAAGGTCGTCACCTACTTCAGAACTAGTCTTTGGATGTGAAGATCGTCACCTACTTCAGAACTAGTCTTTGGATGTGAAGGTCGTCACCTACTTCAGAACTAGTCTTTGGACGTGAAGGTCGTCACCTACTTCAGAACTAGTCTTTGGACGTGAAGGTCGTCACCTACTTCAGAGCTCTCTCTGTGTCTCTGGGTAGCCCAGTGAATGGGTTCAGTCTGGTTTTCTTCACCAGTTTCAGCGCTCGCTCATTTCTCCATGCCGCACACCTGGTGGACACACAGACACAGGCACTACACATTTTGTAAGACATGTGACATGACATTATAATAATGTTAAATAGTTATCACTGCTAGGGTAACAGCTAGTAATGTTAACTGAAGCTAAGGTGAGTACAATTTGGAGGGGAGGGGAAGCAGGACAAAAGGGGGAGGGGGGAGGGAAAGGGAATGATGGAGAGTTACATCACAGTTAAACAGTTCCAAATCTGCAACTGCTCCAAACCTGACATGCTTCTGCTTCCTTTAATTTGTACAATTGATGATTTAAATTTTTTAGAACGCATTCACAGACTTTTCAAAACCATAGGGGCAGATATCTCATGATGCCTATAATTCACATTGAAAAAAAAAAACCAGTATGAGTAAGAACTGA
>JADBJO010003004.1:182500-185000 GCA_016801955.1 Conus betulinus | reverse complement strand
GATTCAAACTCATGACCTCTCTCATCATGCAACCCATGACACTAACTACTGTGCCACAATGGCTGGTGCTTACATAGATACTTGACCATGCACAGTAAAGTATTCTTTACACAAATTGCAGGGACTGATGTTTTCTGGGTAGGGTGAGATGATGTGTAGATGTTAACCTGAATTTTTTTCAGGCTAGCCCGATTATTTTGATAGACCAATCATTTCATTCATGTTAACTGAATTTTTGGTGTATCCATTTGGGATCAAAGGTTATTCAACTGCACATACAGACTGAAGCCGAGATCCCTGCCCTCAAATTATGCCTATCATATCCATCAGAATTTGCGAAAGTCAGATTTTTCATATTATTTGCAGCATTATAGAAATATTATTTACTCGTCATAAGCACTAATAAAAGCCAGTTACTTTATTTTTTGAATAACCTTTGTTTGCTTATTTTGAATTCACTTCTCGTAGGCATAGGACAGAAAGAAAAGAATAATAAATTCCAACAGACATACGGGATATGCTTATTTTGAATTCACTTCTCACAGTAATAAGACAGAAAGAAAAAAAAATCAATTCCCACAGACATAAGAGATAACAAGAACAATATTCATTTTGTATTGTAATGTGCACAAACATACAGATACACACACTTACACATATGCTTGCAAGTACATATATACATGCCATCTAATCTCACTTCTGCTGTAAACACATTAAACAGAAGGACAGACAGACAGACAGACAGGTAGACAGACAGACAGACAGACAGACAGATGGAGTATCCCTTACTATAAATCTCATAGCACATCATAACCTTACCCTTCATGGCTTGTACGCTGGCCATGTGTTGCTCTGCCTACTTTTAATCTGGTTGTGGCATGGGAAGAGGATGTCACAGAAGAGGATTTGGCTGAAGACTTTGTGTCTGTACACCTGCCAGGGGCCGCTGATAATGAAGATGAGTCTTTTGATGACCCACTAGAGCTGAGAACATGAAAGAATAGACCTTTATTTCCCTAAAGAAAAGAAACACAAGTTATGGAGGAGATCCATCCCTTTTTTTTTCCCTTAAACATTTTAATTAATTTTTTACAATATTTTTCACAGGGAGGAAAAAAAAGAGAAAAAAAAAAATCTGCCAACCTACCCTCTTATGTACAAACATCCACCCCCGCTCCTTCACACCTGTTCCACTCTCCCCCCCCCCCCCCCCAACCTCCTGCATCCAGCTGTTGACAAGATACTGATCAAACATTGCTTATACATGTAACTATCTGTTTACATGGATACAATGTGGTATACAATAACTTATTGAATAAGGTATCATTCAATAGAGTATGCATAGTACAATTATATCAAATAAATGCATGTCCAGGAGTGTGTAGCATAGGGGAACAGACAGATAAATAGATATATACATGAGGAGATCAATCCCTTTATATCACAGCAACACATCAGACAAGTTACACAGAACTTGGACAACTGTATGGAGTTTAGTAGTGGTAGTAGTAGTGGTAGGGATATAATTCATACATAGGCCGTTAAGCCTTTCAATGTCCCCTCATGTTATTTTACTTTTATAATTGGGTTGAAATGCATGCAATATAAATTTTAGCTTGCTTACATACATAAAATATACATGCTGATGCTGGACTCAGAATGACAATGGAAAGAAGATGAACTCATCATGCACTGAGTTTCAGCCACTCTATGTAATGATAATGAAAAAAAAAAAAGCCATTTCAGTTACATCTACAGTTCCACCTATCATTTTGTAGAATAGATAAAATTTTCCCTCTCTTTCTTGCATTTCACTTCAAAGCACTATCTGTTCTACAATTGATGCAACACTCTTTCTTCTTTCATAGATGTCTGCCTTCAACCCGTTGAAGATTCTGACACTAAAAACTGGTTGAAGGCAGACATCTATGAAAGAAGAAAGTGTGTTGCATCAATTGTTTAACTGATCGTGCTTTGAAGTGAAATGCAAGAAAGAGATGGCAAGTTTTATTCATTTAATGAAATGATTGGTAAAATCATCCCATCTCCATACCCCGCCCCGGACAACAAAATAAAGATAATAAAAATGCCTTGATACAACGCCCATCTTGTGCCGAATATGAGAAGATAACTGGTTTCTCTTCTTCTTCCGTTTAAGTGCCGCCATCAATTACTGGTTGATGATTTTGCCACTATTTCGGGGGTCTGCTGATGGATGATACTGAGGTAAAAAAAAAAAAAAAAAAAAGAAAAAAGAAAAAAAAAGCGGTGTGGAACTTCTTCTTTTTCTTCTTCCAATAAAGGCCATGGACTGAAACACTGATCATTACTGTCATATCGGGTGCGCGCAGCGTTTTTGTTTGTTTGTTTGTTTGTTTAATGACTGCTCATCCTCCGTCTTCATCGCACTGAATATTCTTGCTTGTTCTTTCCTGAAGAAGACACTTCAAGGCCAGAGAAACTTCTGTTTGAAAGGCATATTGCATGTAGCTTCGGGAGC
>JADBJO010003004.1:160000-162500 GCA_016801955.1 Conus betulinus | reverse complement strand
TCTCCCCTGTGTTAGGACTTTTGATTGGTGTTGTAGTGACAATTGTGTCAATTGGAGCTGTAACTCACCCCTACCTCTCTTATTACATCCCCTCTCCCTCTGCCACAACCGCCTCCCCTCCCTCCCCCCCTCCCCTATCCCACCTCGCAAGATGACTTCATTTGTGCCCAAAGTGCTGGATTGGGTCACATCGTGCTAGAACATCCCCTCCCTCCCCTCCGTTACCTCCTCCTCCTCCCGATGCGCATTGATTTATGTCCCAGTACTGATCTGATCATATTTTGTTACAACAGGTGCTGCTCCCGCCCCGGCACCCCCTCCCCCCTCCCCCATG
Source organism: Conus betulinus (assembly GCA_016801955.1). Taxonomy (NCBI): domain Eukaryota; kingdom Metazoa; phylum Mollusca; class Gastropoda; order Neogastropoda; family Conidae; genus Conus; species Conus betulinus. The sequence goes on along the minus strand of JADBJO010003004.1, from coordinate 162,166 downwards.
ACAGAATCTTTTTTTGTGTGTCACAGAGCCGGATTGGGTCATGATGGGTTGGAACGCGTCCTACCAAGCCGGGTCAATAACAACTCGGTCGGTTTATGTTTTTTTTTTTTTGTTGTTTTTTTTTTTTTGTTTTTGTTCTTTGTTTTTTGCTGACTATAAAACCAAGTCAGCTTAGGTTGTCTAGACGAATGCGATTGACAGTGCTCCGGCAGCTAATGCACAGAGTGCACAAGCCAGTGAGGATGCTTCAAGTCTCTCACACGTCCTTGCTTCTCCTCATTGATTAATCAGAACATTGGAGGGGATGCTGCTATTTTCGTCCCTCGGCTGCAGAGGGGAACAGGACAGTCGGGCCATACGTACGTTGTTAAAAGTTTAGGTGACACAAATGATGAGACTGCCAGCGTAATGGTGCAATCTGTATTACACGGGGTGTAATGACGCAATCTGTATCACACGGGATGTAATGATGCAATCTTCTATTACACGGGGTGTAATGGTGCAATCTTTTATTACACAGGATGTAATGGTGCAATCTTTCATTACATGGGATATAATGTTGCAATCTTTCATTACAGAGGATGTAATGCTGCCATCTTTCATTAGACAGGATGCAATGTTGCAATCTTTCATTACATGGGGTACAATGGTGCAATATTTCATTACACAGGATGTAATGTTGCAATCTTTCATTACATACACGATGCAATGTTGCAATCTTTCATTACACAGGATGTAATGCTGCAATCTTTCATTACACAGGATGCAATGTTGCAATCTTTCATTACATGGAGAGTAATGGTGCAATCTTTCACTATACAGGATGTAATGGTGCAATCTTTCATTACACAAGATGTAATGGTGCAATCTTTCATTACACTGGATGTAATGGTGCAATCCTTCATTACACAGGATGTAATGGTTGCAATCTTTCATTGCACAGGATGTAATGGTGCAATCTATCATTACACAGGATGTAATGCTGCAATCTTTCATTACACGGGATGTAATGGTGCAATCTTTCATTACACAGGATGTAAATGTTGTAATGTTGCAATCTTTCATTACACAGGATGTAATGTTGTAATGCTGCAATTTTTCATTACATAGGATGCAATGGTGCAATCTTTCATTACACGGGATGTAATGGTGCAATCTTTGATTACACAGGGGTGTAATGGTGCAATCTTTCATCACACGAGATGTAATTACGCAAGCAGTTTTATTTCCACGCCCAAGGAGATTATACTTACAAACCCTGCGTCCCTTGGTTTCTTTGTGTGTCAATAAGATTAGACAAAAACTACGAAACCCATTTCAACCAAAACTTCAGGGACAAACAAACTGTGGTCCAAGAATGAAGTCGTCAAATCTTGGTGTGGATCCGTAACGCGATCCGGCATCAGCTGGCAGATCCTCGATCCGTTCTATCAGATTATTCAACATTTTCTTAAAACATAAAGACAACGTAGGCCCAACGTACCGATAACGTGCACAGTAATAAATTTTCATGGAAAAATTTTTTTAAATGTAAATGTTGACATTTCTTATTTTTCTGATAACTTAGAAAATAATATAATTTTCAAGGAAGAGGAAACTTTTTAGTGATACAAACGTTGATTTTGTATTTTTCCCTATCATATTTATATATAAAAAAAAAAAATACAAGAGAAGTAACTCTTTCAGTCTGCGCCGGCTATCACTTCCCTGGTGGAAAATAATTCTATTTTCATGCATGAACTGACCCTCTCACAAACGCTAGAGGAAAAAAAATGATGAAAACGTACCCACCGACACTATTTTCTCTCCTAGTTGACCGTAAACACACCATTTTTTTCCGGGGGGGGGGGGGGGGGGGGGGGGGGGGGGGGGGGGGGGGGGGGGGGGGGGGGGGGGGGGGGGGGGGGGGGGGGGGGGGGAGGGGTTGGGGCTTTACCTTCAGGTTCAGATCTGGATCCGGATCAAAGGACGGGTCCAGGATTCGTGTGACCTTTGCAGAGGCCTACGCTCCCCCTCAATGCTTTTTCTAGTTCCAGTTGTTATCTTGACCTTGAGTCCAGTTTACCGCGTCAGGCTGCTCTAAGGCCGGAATGGGGAGGGAAGGGGTGGGGGGTGGTGGGGGAGGTGCGGGTTCCAGAGGTGCGGAACTGTTCCAAATAATTTCTA
>JADBJO010003004.1:155000-157500 GCA_016801955.1 Conus betulinus | reverse complement strand
TGTGTGTGGTGCGTGTGCGTGCGTGCGTGCGTGCGTGCGTGCGTGCGTGCAATGCGCGCGCGCGTGCGTGTGTCCGGCAACGCAACTCGCCGAATTCAGTCAACGTCCTCACAGGCTGGTGTTAATCAATAGCGCCGTTCTCGTGTTGCACGAGACACAATCAAACCGATCAATCGCCCCAAAGCGGCAAACGATCGATAACCACCAGGGTGACCTAACCGACTTACTAGGAACCTTACAGCCCCAGAAGAGTTGTAAGTAAGATTCATTACAAGGAGCGAGCCCACAAAGTGCACAGTAAGTGCAAGGATACTTTAGCAAAGCCTCTCCCGCTTCCCTCTGCCAGTAGAAGAAACCCCATCTATTAATTAGGATGGTGAAGATGCTATTTCAGGTGTCAGGATTCAGCTGCTGCTTTGCCTGCAAGTCAGACGACGTTACCATTTCTGATTCTCTTGGGGGGAGGAGAGTGAGTGCTGAATCTCAGTTTCAAAGGCAGGCAATTGCAGGCGGAAACTGGAACAAAGTCGTCTTCCATTCCCCATCCATTTTTGCAGCCAGTAGGACGGAGGAGAAAAGTGACTGTTGGTTCGTCCTTCGTGTTCATCGTCTTCAGTGTTTTTGTCTTGCCCGAAGAAGACCACAGAGGTCGAAACGCGTCGTGCTAGTCTCGTAATGTGTTTTCTTTCGTTCAGTGGCATAGCAATTATTCTTTTAAGTTTGCTGAATCTCAGTTATTAAGAAAGGAGTTCATATGTGATGTCCAGCTCTTATAGACAACATTTTCCTCCGTTTGAATTGAAGACGAAGCGGATTTTGAACGGAAAGAACTGATTCAGAAAGACTAGAATGTTTAAAGCGTGTCTGTCTCTTTTACTCTATGTATACTGTTCTGCATGTCAAGCTACCTGGCTGGCTCACTACTGTAAACTGCCCAGCGACTGGCAGCTGATAAGATCGTGATTCACCTGGTGGTTCTTGTGCCCGCGCTTTTACAAGCGGCGTCACTGGAGTTGGAAATGTGGTGCAGTCAGGTTTATCAGTCTTGGTAAACGAGAAGTGAAGATATCATTTACGTATCTATTTTTCATTTTCTTTTTTCTCTGTATAGCAGAGGGGGCGAGGGTAGTGGAAGGGGCAGTGAGTAAGATGGTCTTTGTCTGTCTGTCTGTCTGTCTGTCTGTCTGTCTGTCTCTCTCTCTCTCTCTCTCTCTCTCCTCCCTCCCTCCCCTCTCTCTCCCTCTGTGTGTGTGTGTGTGTGTGTGTGTGTGTGTGTGTGTGTGTGTGTGTGTGCGCGTTGTTCGTGCTGTGTGTCTGTGTGTGTTGTGTGCGTGTGTGTGCGTGCGTCGCGCGCGCGCGCGCGCACGTGCCTGTCGCTGGTCACTACCTCTCTGACATTTTTGTAACATTGTCTTCTGTACTGTCGTTTACTGTTTTCCTGTCTTCATGGGTCCTTTACCTACCTGCCCTTGTTCTGTAACCATTTTTTTACCTGTCCTTGTTCTGTAACCATTTTTTTTACCTGCCCTTGTTCTGTAACCATTTTTTACCTGTCCTTGTTCTGTAACCATTTTTTACCTGCCCTTGTTCTGTAACCATTTTTTACCTGTCCTTGTTCTGTAACCATTTTTTTTTTTACCTGTCCTTGTTCTGTAACCATTTTTTACCTGTCTTGTTCTGTAACCATTTTTTAACCTGTCCTTGTTCTGTAACCATTTTTTTTACCTGTCCTTGTTCTGTAACCATTTTTTTTTTACCTGTCCTTGTTCTGTAACCATTTTTTTTTACCTGTCCTGTTCTGTAACCATTTTTTTTAACCTGTAACCATTTTTTTTACCTGTCCTTGTTCTGTAATCATTTTTACATTTAACTCACGTCAACATTTATGACATTCCAGTTCCCCGACCCCTCCCGCTGTCCGCTTGGTTTTTTGTTTTTTGTTTTTTTTTTTTTAAATCTGGTAACCAGATGAAAAATTGTACGTAGCGTTCACAGTGGTCACTAGCTGTCCTAGCTGTCCATTCTTCAGTGACTCCTTGCGCATTAGGCATTTGAACTGATTGACCTTTTTGTTACATCTGTCAGAAGGAACTGTAGGGAGAGCTGGACAGCAGAAGGTCTCAGAGGAGAAACCCCCTCAGACAAGTGTTTGGGCCCTGAACTCCTCACACTCTAAGGGGGGCCGGGCCGCATCCCCGTCATGACTACCAGATGCCTTTCAACTGCCAACTTCTTTTTTCCCCTGGCGCTGCCGGGGTTTGAACCCGCAATTTGTGGATGGACAGGCGCCGTAAGGATTGCCTATTCAGACTAATGTTTTTACCCCCCTGCTAACCAAGACCTGTTATACGGTGGGAAATTTCAGCCTGATGAAGGTCACTTTTATTCCTCCTCGACCAGGTTCAGCTACAACTCTTTCTAGTTGCCTCTGCCATTGCTTTCGGGGTTCTGGCGTCCTCAACACGACCTAGTCATCCGCTGTGAGGATCATGTGTCGGTA
>JADBJO010003004.1:137500-145000 GCA_016801955.1 Conus betulinus | reverse complement strand
TTTTTTTTTTGTGGTATGTGAAACAGATGTACTCGTTGCCGCGTGGTCTTACATCAATCAATTAGATGGCCCTGGATATGTCTGTGTGTGTGTGTGTGTGTGTGTGTGTGTGTGTGTGTGTGTGTGTGTGTGTGGGCGCGTGCGCGCGCGCGCGCGTATGTGCTTGTTTGCGCGCGTGCGTGCGCGCGCGCGCGCGCGCGCGCGCGCGCGCGCGTGTGCGTGTGTGTGTGTGTGTGTGTGTGCACGCACGCGCATGTATGTGTGTGTGTGTGTGTGTGTGTATGTATGTGTGTGTGCGTGTGTGTGTGTGTGTGTGTGTGTGTATGCGAGTGTGTGTGTGTGTGTGTGTGTGTGTGTGTGTGTGTGTGTGTGTTTTAAATTTACTGTAGTGAAGGAGACACAGGGGTTTATTGTTTTTTTTTTTTTGTGTGTGTGTGTTTTTTAATGATTTGTTTTGCAACAATGCATTTCATCGATTGCCTAGTATTATAGCCACCAATTTTCATCATACCAGCTGAAGATAGGCTTAGACAGCCGTGGTCTTCTGATTCACATCCAGCGGCTCTCAGGGAAGATGGGGACGGGGGAGGAGGGCGGGGATAGGCAGAGGTAGGAGGTCACAGGAGGGACAGCAAAACACACACACACACACACACACACACACACACACACACACACACACACACACACACATTTAGTTGCAAAGTGAGACGACTGCAGGCGGAGACCTAAACAAATCGTTATAAAAATTTTGAGTACTGTATCCGCCAACCAAACATGAACAAACTAATCACAAGACAAAACACGACGTATTTCGACCTGTCAGACCTTCTTCAGGACAACGAAAAGGAAGAAGAACGAGCAATCACTTATCTCATTGAATTCGGCGTAAGATGGGTGTTGAATGAAAACGAGGACCCGTCGGGATATGTACACACACACACACACGCACACGCACGCACACGCACACACACACACACACACGCACGCACACACACACACACACACACACACACACACACACACACACCACACACACACACACATACAGCGCACATTTTTAAGGAAGCAGGATTCCTGACAACATATGTTCAGTCCCATTCCTGGCGAGTGCGGAAGGGAAGAGGTGGGGGGGAGGGGGTGGGGGTGGAGGTGCCTTCTCACACTAAACTGACCATCAGAACGACAACAACACGTGATGATGGGCCAGGAACATGGCACCATTTTCACTTGGGTTCCGCGGGGGTTCCCACCTGCAGTGTCTGAGACTGTGAGTTGGGTAAGATGAGGGGGGTATGAGGAGGGAAGGTGGGGGCGGGGGTGGGGGTGGGGTCAAAAGGGCGAACAGGAGGAAAAGGCATGAGACCGGAAGTGTCAGGAATAATGCGCAGGAAGTGGTGAAAAAGTGGGGCGGAGATCATTTCTGTCACAGCGGACAATGGGTAAGAACGAATGAACAATGAAGCTCTCTCTCTCTCTCTCTCTCTCTCTCTCTCTCTCTCTCTCTCTCTCTCTCTCTCTCTCTCTCTCTCTCTCTCTGAGGGTCGTGAAGATTGGAGGTGAGAGGAATGAAAGCCTGCATTTGTCAGTGACTGCGTAAGAGGATGTGTGTGTGTGTGTGTGTGTGTGTGTGTGTGTGTGTATGAATGTATGTGTGCGTGTGTGTGTATGTTTGCATGTCGCTGTGTGTGTATACGTGCGCGCGCGCGCGCGCGCGCGCGCGCGTGTGTGTGTGTGTGTGTGTGAGTGAGTGTATGTTTGTGTGTGTGTGTGTTTGAGAAAGAGAGAGAGAGAGAGAGAGAGAGAGAGAGAGAGAGAGAGAGAGAGTCAAGTTGAAAGTCAGAATGTTATTTTCGGATGTAATGAAGAATAAGCCATAAATCTATTTTAGAGTGTTTTTAACATCAAGCCATCCATGACCAAAACACAAGAATGGGAAGGAGGGATAGAGGGGAGGGGGAGGTAGGATGCCGAAGGCAGGGGGGAGAGGGGGGCGAGGGCGGGGGAATGGGCGAGGGGTGAATATAGGTGCACAAGACAGAAAGGAAGACGAAACACGGTAAAATATGAAGAATTATTCAACAACAACAAAAAAATGATAAAGTGAAGTTGACAGAAGGCTGAAGGGCATCATTTATGGCGTTGTGCCACTGCTGCACAGGAGATGGAGAGGCAGTGACACGTTGCAGCATGAACATGACAAACAGACAGAGCTATACTGGCCACACGCCACGATTAGGACTTTGCATTGAATCTCTTGATAATCCAGGTAAGCGTTTTTGTATTTGACGTGTATTTGGGCAATATATATATATATATATATATATGTGTATATGTGTGTGTGTGTGTGTGTGTGTGTGTGTGTGTGTGTGTGTGTGTGTGTGTGTGAAACTGATAGCAAATCAAATGAACAAACGCCTCACCAATCATTTCGATTTTTTTTTTTTTTATTTCTCCCGATGATGTCATTCACAGTCTTGAAATGAATGGGCTACCCCTTACCTGACGTCACGTGTCAAGCCTTCGCACTCACCCGTGACCCTATCTTTGCGCCAGGTGGTTTCCCCAAATAGTCCCATTCCTTTCTTTTTAATCTGTCTGTTTGGAACCACTTGGCGTGTACCATGATGGCAATTTGAAAGAAAAAGAAGGTAGCTCAGCTTTCAGATACAATAGACATTCTCAAGAGAATCGAGGTGTCTGTCTATAAATACTCGATTTCTTAAGGTAAGGCGTTAGTGCATTGATTTTTGGTGTGCGGGCCAGCCCGCTGTTGAATGGCCGACCGGTTGTCTGGAGGTGGGATGGCGACAGGCGAACTCCGCGTTCTCTTGCTCCCAATCACAAGGAAGTTAACAGAATTGGACGAAGCAGGAAGCCCCGCTTATAGGATAACATTCACAACTAAGACAGAAAGGGGCCCTCATGGTTCGCGCTGCGAGTGTGGCGTAACAGTGGACGCCAGGGGAGAGGTAGCAGCTCTCCTTTGAGGGACACTGATGTGAGAGATCAGTGTCGGGCGGCGCAGACAACCTTCCAGCCATGTGATGACGGCGGGTCTAGCCTGTGTCGCCGGGGGACGGCTCCTGGAGATGTGGGGCGATCGGCGAAGGAGCGCTGCTTGACTGTGACTACCGTGGCCTGGAATACCGTGCTCTGTTTTGTGGGGTGACAGACATGGGGCACTCCTTATGGGGTTGGGCTGAAAAATTGCCCTCATGGCCGCAGTCAGCGAGTACCCGCCAAGTTTTAGGGACTCATGCAGCGCTCCAGCGACTTTCGTCCTGCTCCCTCCTTGAGGCGGCCTCACGCGGCACAGGACCATCACCACCTGAGCATGAAGAAGGCCGCCCGGTGGTCCTGAAGACAGCCTGATGATGTTTGGGGGACAGCAGGCAACACACACACCGACGCCCATCGTCGGTCGACCAACAACCTGAATTGAACCAACGTTCAAGAGCAATACGACCAAACTTGAACCAACATTCAAGAAGAACACGACCAGAATTGTCTCAAAGGGTTAGAGGTCAATACGAAAATCTGTTTGAATCATTTTTTTTTTTTGCGTGTCCCCATGCACCAAAAATAGTAACACAACCTGATTCGTGCGGAGAAACGTGGGCATTCTACTGTTCGTGGCGAGCCATGATGGAAGAGGTGGACGGGACACAGGGACGTTGGTACCACGCCCCGGAGGATTAACGTAACTCGTTCTACTACACATCCTCCCACCATAACTTGATGCCTTCAGGGACCCACGCTGGGGCTGTTCCGATCGCTGATCACTTCTGAGTTGTCCTCCCGACGGAATGGCTCTCTCGATGCTGGCTGGTAACGGAAAGAACGTGGTAAGAACGGCATCACGTTCACCGCAAGGGTTGCTGTTCCCCGGAGACTGGGATGAATGGAATCTCTGTGCAGGGCAAGTCTTAGGCCGCCTGTCTTTGCTCTTCATAGTCTCGAGACGACCAGTCAGGTTTACTGGTGAAGGTTCTGATTATGTGTGCGTAAGGTTCTGTCAGAAGGGGAGATAATATCGTTGAGAAGATGACGCCCTCATGCTGGAATAATAGAACAGATTGATTCTGTCTGTCTGCCCGGCCCACCGCAGACAAATTATTATTAAAAAAAAAAAAGATAGTGTCAGCTGACGTGAAGCGTGTATTGATGTGGGTGACGTGTTCTGTACGCTGTTTGTGGATGTTGGGCCAGTCAGGCAATCATTGACACCCACATGAACAGTCACGTGTTGTAGGTGGTTTAATTCACCAGGCACTGTGTCATGTTCTGTTCGGTCATTCCAAGAATCCACAGTCTGAGCAAACCCTACCTGAGCTCCTGAATGTTTTCGATCAATGAGGACTGAACACATATGTTGTCAGAAATCCTGCTTCCTTAAAAATATGCCCTGGGTCTTTCTGGTGTGTGGATAATGGAATGTGTACATTTGTGTTGTGAAGAGTTGTATCCATGGTCTTCGCGTTGTTTTCTCTACATTCACCGTTTTCCTGTTTTTCAGTGTTACAGTCTTCTGCCTTGAACACACCATTTTGTGTCAATGCTCGGTGATAATAGTGAAGTGTGTGACATGGGACTGTTTAGTTTCACAAAGACCTTCTCTTATGATGTCCTGTTTGTGCAAATTGCAGGACTGCCTGCTGCTTCAGGCGTGCGTCCTGACTATTTTGAGCTGGAGGATTGTCAGTAATATGGAACTGGGTTTTTTCTTTCTGTAGGATGGGGTGCAATAACTGCCACTTGGAGGTGAACAGGTCGGAGCAGGAGCTTTGTCCATTAAAATTAAAGTATGTCCGACTGAAGAGCTTCTTTTTGTATTTTGCAGAAAAGACTAGCCTGTCTCACACTTTGTAGACTGGCTTTCCAACAAATGTGATCACAGACGACTTCCATTGTTTTACGAAGATTTTCCTTGTTCCTTCAGGACCTTCAGGACGTATAAGCCATCAACCTGTTCGGGTTCAGCCTGGTGCTTACTTTCATTCTTTACGAACATTTTTACCTCTTCTGGACGGAAAATTAATCTCTTGTTTGAAAATGATTTACATCAGCAGCAATAATTTCCTGACTGTCTTGAAGAAGTTAACGTTTCTGCTGGATGATCTTTCTGACGGATGATCTCTCTGATGGATGATCTTTCTGACGGATGATCTTTCTGACGGATGGTCTTTCTGACGGATGATCTTTGTGATGGATGATCTTTCTGATGTATGATCTTTCTAATGGATGGTCTCTGTGACGTGATCTTTGTGATGGATGATCTTTGTGGTGGATGATCTTTGTGACGGATGATCTTTCTTACGGATGATCTTTTTGATGGATAATCTTCTGACGGATGATCTTGTCATCGAGTAGTTGGGGACACAATGTACCCAATTCAGTCACGTTCTCTTGGCCTCCAATGGCTCGCTCTTAGAACCTAAGGTAACGTGTTGAGTGCCGCACTCATTAATGTCATGGAAAGAACTACTGTGGTGAACTGTCAGCGTGAACTGCTGGGTGTCCGGATCTATGTGAAACCTATCATTGACATGGAGTTTTGTCCGCTGCAGTGAGGTATCCGATCTTTCAATGAGAGCATTAGGTGTCCTATGGAGTTTGCTCCAACTTGATTCCGGGTTAATTGCAGAGTGAGGCGACGCTGGCCTGGTAGGCGTAAATCTAAACAATTTTTTTAAAAAGTATTTCATGAGAAATCTGCCAAACAGCGTGGACAAACGAATCACAAGTCAACATACGACGCATTTTGGCCTCTGAAGTTTTCTTCGAAGGCAAAACAAACAACACTGAGGACAACGACAATGAACATTTTCAGTCAACGCCCGTCTTTGCGCCGAATCTGGCAAAGAGAAGTGATCGTTCGTTCCTCATTCTCGATGTCCTGACTGTTGTTTATCTTGCCTGAAGGAGACCTAAGAAGTCGAAACGCGTCGTGTTTTGTCTTGTGATTCGTTTTGTCCACGCTGTTCGGCAGCACGGGAATCGCACTCTAGATCCCTCAGCAGACCTGCCTGGCACTGCTGCTCTGGATCCCATCACCGACAGTCAGATCCCTGGCAAAGTGAATGTCTGTTCCTTGTCGGTAGAACACAGTGTGAGCGGTATGCTCTTGCAGCTATCAACGTAAAATGAAACTACTGACAGACTAAGACGGGTGTAGGGTGTGTGTGTGTGTGTGTGTGGGGGGGGGGGGGGGGGGGGGGGGGGTAAATGAGTAATGTTGAAAGGGAAAGGACTTTTGTCTTCATATTCAGATTCTGCTGTCTGAATTCTTTCTAAATCCTCAATAAATCGAAGACTATTGATAAAGTGAACAGTATCTTTGCACATAACAGAGCCTCCTTCTTCTGGAGCAAGAAAACCGTTTTCTGTAGGGGGTCTTAAGTCGGCTGAAGTTTGCTTTGTTAAAAGATAAGAGTTTCTGTTCCTACACGTCGGATCATGGGCCGCATTTTGTGAAAACATGGTATACCTGTTCTTCAATCAGTGAAAACCAATTCAACATGAACAGTGACATTATTTTGTCTAGCGCGCTGTGGTAGATCGTGCCAGAAGACATAATGCAACACACACACACACACACACACACACACACACACACACACACACACACACACACACACACGCAGGCACGCAGAGAGAGAGAGAGAGAGAGAGAGAGAGAGAGAGAGAGAGAGAGAGAGAGAGAGGAGAGAGAGAGAGAGAGAGAGAGAGAGAGAGAGAGAGAGAGAGAGAGGAGAGAGAGAGAGTTCTTTTGGAGGCATACAGGGCTGCTGCACGGGCACTGAAAGCAAGCAAACAAAAACAAACAAAAAAAGAACATGTGGCTCACACTTGATCAGACGGAGGCGCATTTTGGAAAGCGGGAAATGATATCCCCTAACACCGCACACTGGTAGAAAAAACAGGAGGAAGCCATCCGCTTGTCTGCTGTCTTCATTTGGGGCTGGGGAACATGGTGTCTAAGAAGCCAACAACACCGCGCCATCACTGTTTACACTTCAGTTTTTTCCTGTTCGTTCATCTATCTATTATCTGTCTGTTTTTCTGTCTGTGTGTCGGTCTGGTCTGTCTCTATTTAGCTATCTCTCTCTGTCTCTCTCTATCTATCTGTTTTCTTATTTATCTATCTACACACACACACACACACACACACACACACACACACACACACACACACACACTCACTCACGCACGTGTGTGTAAGAGAGAGAGAGAGAGAGAGAGAGAGAGAGAGAGAGACAGACAGACAGACAGACAGACAGACAGACAGAGTTAAGGAGTGAAGTACACACGGAAACGATTGCAAGCTTCAAGTTAAGGAACGAGATACAAAAAGGAAACAGCCGAGTCTGAAATGCTATTAAGGAATGAAACAGAACAGAAAAAAAAGTGAGTTTGAACTTTAAGATGGCAGGAGTGAAGCAAAAAAAAGTTTATTGTGAACTTTAATTTAACGAGTGAGACGTAACAGAAAACAGC
>JADBJO010003004.1:125000-130000 GCA_016801955.1 Conus betulinus | reverse complement strand
AACATCTAATCATTAAGTTGGACCAAAAAACGCTCACTGACCACTGTTCAGGTGTATGAGAGCACACACACACACACACCACAGTTCACACAAAAACACACCAACACACACATGCGCGCATACCCCCCCCCCCCCCACACACACACACCCACACCACACACACACACACACACACACACACACCGGGGCACACCCCCCCCCACACAAACACACACACACAAAGGGGAGGAGGAGGGGAATAAATGGAAATATTCACTATTTAGCCTACTGAAAGAACAAGAAACAGGGGCTAAAGAGGGACAGGACAGAGAGATTAAGGCAGAAGGGCCCTGGCTCAGCTAGACGTCAGTGACTCTGATTTTCATCCCAGCTGGCTGTGTGGTGCCCAAGCGGCTGAAACAAGGCTGTCCATGTACTTTCTGTACACACGGTCTCAGGGGTTCTGCCACACTGCTAATACCTTTGCATGACTGAAGTTGTGATATGGGCCAACAAAACGTTGGCCGACTGGGTTGTTGTGGCCTTCTTCCTTAATGTCTCTGTCCTGTCCCTCTTTAGCCCCTGTTTCTTGTTCTTTCAGTTGGCTAAATGGTGAATATTTCCATCTATTCCCCTCCTCCTTCCCCCTTTTGTGTGTGTGTGTGGGGGGGGGGAACTGTGGTGTGTGTGTGTGTGCGCTCAATACACCTGAACAGTGGTCAGTGAGCGTTTTTTGGTCCAACTTAATGATTAGATGTTCTCATCCAATTTTCACATGGGCTTTCCTGTCTACACTGTCCTCTTCTCTTCACTTTGACAACGGGCCTATGGCTTGAAACGTCAGTGTCTACATTCCAAAGGGTTCAACTATCACCAAAAGGTTTTTATAAACTTTATTATTATTTCATTTTATCCATGAACCCTGCAGTCAACTTTTGTATCTTCCTTTGTTATAACATGTGCATTTCAAATACAAAACACTTTCTAAATTGATAGATTTATACATAGGGCAAAGAGGGTGGTGTGGTTGGTGGTGGATTTATGGCGGAGTATGCGAGTTCCATTGACAGGAACCTGAATATGTTAAACTGGATTTGAATAAATCAATTCTAGGAACAGGGACATGAAGTTTGGGTAGAGTCCTTGAGGAATTAATTGAGAATCTGTGAACTAATGTGGACGGTGCCTTCCCAGACACAATCCTGTGCATTATGATCCCTTTGTTGTATTCTAATCTCAGACTTAAGGGGAGAACCTGAATCTTTTTTAGTCCGAGTCCAGAAGAAGACTACTGGTTTTTAGGAGGACTAATTTGAGTGCTCGCTTGTGTAGGCTTAGTAATGGTTTGAGGGTGTTAGCGCTAGCAGAGTCCCATAGAGTAGATCCATAGTCTATGTGTGATTGAATATGAGACTGGAAAAAAGAGCTTGCGTGAATGCAGGTCGAGGAAGCGTTTGATTTTGGAGAGTTGATAAAACTTTCTGTGAAACTTTTTGCACAGTGAGTGTTTATGTGAGCTTGCCAACTAATGTTGTTATCAATTGTTATTCCTAGCACTTTGAGGTATGTTACCTGTTCAACAGGTTCATCTTTAAGATGTACAGGAGGAAACTTAATAGTGAGATTTTGTCTTTTTTTGCCTGGTTGTGATAAGCATGGATTTAGTTTTTTTGAGGGTGAAGCGACATGTGATTTAGTTCAGTCCATTTTACGAGGTCATTCGCACTTTCTTGTAAAGTTTGTGCAAAGAACAGTAACATCAGAATGATTTGTGTGTATTGTTGTATCATCAGCAAAGAGTTCACATGTGGATGTGATATGGAGAGGTAGGTCATTGATGTAAATTGTGAACAGTAAGGGACCCAGGATAGAGCCTTGTGGGACGCCATAGGAAAGTGTTTGAAAAATGAAGAGAAAGTTTGTATTGATTTTTCACACATTGTTGCCTATTTGTGAGATATGATTGGAAAAAAGCGTAGAGTTTTTGTGGATAAGCCATACAATTTCAATTTTCTAAGAAGAAGGTTATGGTCTATCACATCAAATGCTTTTTTGAAATCGATGAATAGGACACCACAATATCTGTTTTTGTAATGCTATTTAGCCAGTCATCAACTAAGTTTATTAGGGCTGTGTGGCATGAATGGTTGTGTCGAAACCCGGACTGTCTTGGATGAAGCAAATGGTATATGTATTAAGGTGGTGTAATGTGTGTTTGTTCATGTGTTTTTTTCCAAAGGTTTGGAAATAGAGGAAATGATTGAGATTGGTCTGTAGTTTGCAGTGTCTGAGTTGTCACCTGCCTTGTGGATAGGAAGGACTTTTGCTTTTTTGAAACTATCGGGAAAATGATTTTTGTCTATGCATAAATTGAAGACGTATGTTAATGTATCTGTAATTGCTGGAGCTGATAGTTTGAGGATTTTTTCCGTCTAGGCCATCTACCCCCCGCAGGTACCTGACTGTTTTAGGTGCGTTTGGTAGTGATAAACTTCAAAGACTGTTATTGGTGGAATATGAAGTTCAGACGTGATGTTTTTATTTTGGCAATATTGTTTCAGTTTTTGAAGATCGTTTGATTTGGAAGAATCTGTCGTGACAATTTTATTAGCTATAGTGCAAAAGTGTGTGTTTAGCTGTTCGACAGAGATGTTGTTTTTAATTACAGTTGATTTTGAAGAAGATTGTTTGTAAGCTCGTTAATAGCTCTCCACACCATTTTAGGTTCTGGTTGGATGATATTAGTTCTCGATAATGTTTCGTTTTTTTCTCTGCGCTTCTGTGAATTTATTGCATTTCTCAGTTTCTCAGTTTTCTCCTCTTCATAGCCATGTTGTTTAAGCAGATCTCTAAGGTAACCTGCCTCCTGTAGCTCTTTAGTGTACCACGCCAGTTTAGGATCATGCCGTACTCTAATCGTTTTCAGAGGGGCGTGTTTATCACATATTTCTGTAAATGTTTTGATCCAAAATTCAACAGCAAGATCTGATCAGTTATGACGAAAACTGAAGAGAGATTTTCAGTTAAGCAAGTCATGCAGAAAGTCTTGGTTGTTACAGTTTGTAAAGCAACGGTGGGTTTTGTCTCTGTGTCCCGTTTTGGGAATTTTTACTCCATTTTGGGACCATGCGACACAAACTGGGTAATGGTCACTACAGTCAGGGACGC
Organism: Conus betulinus; assembly: GCA_016801955.1. Lineage (NCBI taxonomy): Eukaryota > Metazoa > Mollusca > Gastropoda > Neogastropoda > Conidae > Conus > Conus betulinus. The sequence goes on along the minus strand of JADBJO010003004.1, from coordinate 126,853 downwards.
AGGCTTCTGTTATGTTAGTGTTATCTGAAACATAGACATAGTCAATAAGTGTCTTCGAATTAGTGTGACTCTCGTTGGAGATTTGATGAGTTGATGCAGATTAAATAGATTGAATGCTTGCGTCCATTGGTTTTGCACTTTTAGAAGGTCTATGTTAAAGTCTCCAAGTAAAATGGAGACAGAGGGTCAGGACTGATGGGGGAGGGTGACAACACACGCTGTTCTAGAACACACGGGGTGGGCGTGGGAGGATCAGATGGGGGGTCAGTATTTTTGCTGGGTGGAGGAAGGGACTGAGGAGTGAGAAACGTCAACAGGGGATGAAGGACTGTTGATTGGAGACTGGAGGGATGCAGGTGGCGATTCCATGCTGTCTGGGGCGGATGATGAAGGGAGTGTGGCATGAGACGTGTTGGAGCTGACAGGCAATTGGGATTCCTGAGTTAGTAAGGGGTAAGGCAGTGGTGGTGCAGGGATGGAATCACCTGACTTGAGCAATGTTTCCACAACATCATTTGTATGTGCATCACAGATGGCCTGTGGAGTTGGAGGAAACGAGTCTGTGACATTGTCAAGGGCATCTAAAATTGACAATATCGAAATATCTGGTGTAGACAAATGGGACACATTTTCTTTTAGTCTACCAAACTCCTGCTGAACCCACTCTTGGCAGACATGTCCTTGCACTGAGATTTTTCCTGTGTATAATAGACGTGAATTGTCAAAAGTTTGTGTTCACCGTTCAGAACAATTTGGAAGGATGAGTGCCATAACTCACTGGGCAGTGAGGTCAGAAAGCACGGCGCCAAATCCAAAAGAGTCTTGTTATTTTTTGGTGTATTCTTTCAGTACACTAGGGGTAGATGATGGACGGTATTTACCACAGTACCTTTCACATAATACAAATCTCCATACAGGCAGGTTGGTGTGGGAGAATCAAACGTCACTTGGCAGGGGTCTTTAGTGAGTTTAATTGTCTCGTTGGTGAAAAATTTGGCGCTCATAGAGCGCGTGGTGAGAGGCATTTTTGATTTGTATTACGAGCATTATTTGTGGTGTTTGCCAAAGGAAAAAAAAAAAAAAAAAAAAGCAGAAACTTACATTTACAGAAATACATAAGACTACACACATATGCTGGCCGCTGCAGTGTGTGCCATGGCGTTTAGCCGTCACAACACACCCGCCACATCTTGTCTTGGGACGAGAACCTTTTCCGGACACTGCAGCGTAACATGATTAGCACCACACACACTTCACTTCACTCTGTCCCAACAGCCAGGGGATCATTTCCTCCGTGGAAACCAAGTCGCGCCACAAATGGGGCCACTTATCTGGCCACACCCATGGGGAAGAGGAGGTCAGAGGATTAGCGTCTCAACATCTGGAGCCCATGGTACGTGAATGACACTGGCCGGCTTGGTCGGTGGCCTAACACAGCACTGGAGAGGGGTTCCGATATATGATTTTACACATAAACCCCTAAAAACAACAACAACACCACCGTCCAACACGGAATCCTTTTTACATGCACATCGTGTGAGCAATCACACACCTCCTTGCAAAATTACACACATGAAGCACATGAATCACACGTACAGAAACTGATTCTTGATAGAGCAAAGTGAACACGTCCGAACAGGTCGGCGGTTAGAGAGACTGACTATGAGAAATGAAAGACAGGCCACAGATACATAGATACAGAGGCAGACAGGAAGCTAGATTGATAACACAGGCGCAGACACACACCGAGAGAGATGTAATATTAGATTAAAAGATATATTATGATATACACTGAAACAGAGCTAAGTACATAAGTCGATATGCAGATGGATCTGGTGGATTGACACACAGAG
>JADBJO010003004.1:115000-120000 GCA_016801955.1 Conus betulinus | reverse complement strand
CTTTCTTCACATAATCAGACCGTTGTGTTATCAGCGAAACCTTTTCATCTTTCTTCACATAATCAGACCGTTGTGTTATCAGCGAAACTTTTCATCTTTCTTCACATAATCAGCCCGTTGTGTTATCAGTGAAACATTTTCATCTTTCTTCACATAATCAGACCGTTGTGTTATCAGTGAAACATTTTCATCTTTCTTCACATAATCAGACCGTTGTGTTATCGCGAAACCTTTTCATCTTTCTTCACATAATCAGCCCGTTGTGTTATCAGTGAAACCTTTTCATCTTTCTTCACATAATCAGACCGTTGTGCTATCAGTGAAACATTTTCATCTTTCTTCACATAATCAGACCGTTGTGTTATCAGCGAAACCTTTTCATCTTTCTTCACATAATCAGCCCGTTGTGTGTTATCAGTGAAACCTTTTCATCTTTCTTCACATAATCAGCCCGTTGTGTTATCAGTGAAACCTTTCCACCTTTTCTTACGTTGTGTCACTGGCGGAACCTTTCCACCTGACTGACGTTGCTCTTTGTGAGTTCACCGGCTGAGCACGTAACGCGAATCTCTGCAAGTCGCTGTCAACAACTACGACAGCTGCTTGATTTGTCTGTCTCGCTCGGAGGAACGGGGGAATGAGGTGGGGGTGTTGGTGAGGGGAGCAAGGAGAGGGGGGGGGGACTAAGAGGACGAATGAGGGGAGGAAGAGGAAATGGCAGGAAGCGACTTGGGGGGGGGGGGGGGGGGGGGGGGGGGCATAGAATTTGAATATTGTGAACTTTCCTGGTTTGAACACCTTGGGGTCACCTTCACAAGCACAGAGAGATCAGCGACTATGGTGTCTTGGAATGGGCTTTGCATGCAATACCTCACCATGCAGTCATGCAAGGGGCGCAGAGAAGAGAGAAGAGAGAGAGAGAGGAGAGGGACAGGAGAGGGGGGGGGGGGGGGGGGGGAGAAGGGGAGAGAAAGAATTTTGTTATTGTTTAACTTCCTGGGTTGAAAACCTTGCGGTCACCTTCAAAAGCACAGAGAGAGATCAGCGACTATGTTGTCTTGAATGGAGCACTGCATGCAATACCTCACCATGCAGTCATGCAGAGAGGGCGCAGAGAGAGAGAGAGAGAGAGAGAGAGAGAGAGAGAGAGAGAGAGAGAGAGAGAGAGAGAGAGAGGAGAGAGAGAAAGACAGACAGACAGACAGACAGACAGACAGAGAGGAGAGAAGAGAGAGAGAGAGAGAGAGTGAGTGAGTGAGTGAGTGAGTGAGTGAGTGAGTGAGTGTATGCATACAGAAAGACAAAGACGTGAAAATCCATAAAGGGTACATCAAAAAGACAGTTCATTTAATGAAAAGAAAAAAAAAAAACAAGAAAGAAAGAAAGAGAATGAGAAGGACGCAGATGCTGTATCTTCTAGATTTAAGTAAAAAGGGAAAAAAATGGACCGACAGGGTCACCTTTGCCTTCTTTGCAGGACGGAGGATCAAAGGGTTTTCACCGTCACCGTTGTTTCTTCTCTGGAGTAAAGTGACTGGGTATCCACGTCTCCTCAACGGTGAAGCACCGGCCCGTAACTTCTGGTGACTCACCTTCACGACGTCATGAGCTGTCTCAGGACATGACAAAGCTGATAACGTCCTGTTCCCAGATCACTACCTCACACTCCCGATGCTGAGCGACTTTCATACAGGGTTTTCTTTCCATCAGGAATCACAAAAGGAAATTATTGAGAAACTCTCTTTAGGTTTTTATAAATGTAACATGAAGGCAACATGAATTTTTTTGTAATCCGGTCCTAATGTCTGATGGAAAGAAGTCATCTTTCCAGTTTTCAGCGGGAAATTACGTCAAGGGTTTTAAACAGGGACCACTAACTCCAGAACTGACCCAAAATTTAGGGACCCATCTGAATGTCATCCTTTTCATTTTGATTCTATTGCAGTTTTTTTAAACAACATTTTGCAAAACGAATATTGAAAAAACACACATGAGATACGCAAACAAGCTGTATTTCTGCAATATACTTCACAAAGACAATTTAGACAAAAGGACAGACAGACAGACAGGCAGACAGACAGGCAGACAGAGAGAGAGACAGAAACCCCCTGAATAACCCAACAACAGAAAGAAACATCTCTGTGACAAAAGTGTTCTCTGCACACTGACCCCCACTTTCCTTTTTCTCTCTTTTTGCCCCATCCCCACCCACGACATCCCGCCCTCCCCCCCCCCCCCCCCCCCCCCCCCCCTCTCTCTCCCCCCCCCAAATTAGGACTTCATCAAGTCAATTGTGCTGTTTAGTCTTACAAAACCGGATCCAGAAAACTGTGAGGAAGGGAGGGATGAAGGGTGGAAGTGGTGGTGGTGGTGGTGGTGGGTGATGGTGGTGGTGGTATGATATGATGCTGGGGTCCGCCAATGTTTTTTGTCGGAGTCCATGGGCAGATCGCTTGTGGGATCTACGTGCATTGTCCCCAGTAGCAGACTGAGCATTGTAAGGAATAAAAAAAATGACATTGAAGCCCTACCCTCAGGTGAAAAACCCAACACAACAACTAACAGAAAAAAAGGGGGAGAAGTGTTGAGGGGGGGGGGGGGGGGGGGGGTCATGGAATAGGAGAAGCCCTCGTTCCTGTACTCAGTCCGACCCTATTAATGTGTGGCGTGTTTGAGGCATATCTGTCTGTCTGTCTGTCTCTCTATCTACATATGTAGCACGTGCGCGAATGTATTCAGAAATACTGACTGACCCCCCCCCCCACACACACACACACACACAAACGCACACGCGCGCGCGCGCGCCAGCACACACGTAAGCACGCGCGCGCGCGCACACACGCACAGACACAGACTCTCTCTCTCTCTCTCTCTCACACACACACACACACACACACACACACACACACACACACACACACACACACATATACCACAAGCAAGCAAGCAAGCGCCCGTGATTGCTACAGAAAGCAATGCGGACGTTTCCGTCAGTGGTGAGATCGGAAAGTCCTGAATTGTATTACAGTGAATGTCTCAATGTCTTTGACTCAATCATTTTGTCCCCACTTCCCAGTCTCTCTGTCTCTGCCTCTGTCTCTCTCTCTCTCTCGTTTTTTTTTTTTTTTTTTTTTTCCTATTCCCCACAATAAGCGCGTTGTCTCCTTCAAATTATGCGAGCTCACGCACAAACCTAGGGACAGACAGAAACAGGGGGGGGGGGGGGGGGGGGGGGGGGGGGGTGGGGGGAGGGGAGGGGGGAGGAGAGGAGGGGGATTGGGAGATCGGGAGTACAAGAGAAAGAGAAAGGCAGAGATGGAGGTGGGGGTGGGGGGGGGGGGAGCGACAGGCCAGGAAAGAAGAAGGGAGGGAAGGAAGTGTCTGACACAGACGACAATGGTCATGACCTCCAGTGTCCTTGTGTTCTTTCGCGTTTGTGCGGAACTTGAGAGTATGAGATTGCGCATACACCGGAGGACCAACCAGATGGCGTTACTAATTATGCCGTATAGGAGACAAAAAACAAACAAACAAAAAAAAAGGTGGTACACCATTTCCGTTCTGATCGGCTTGTAGTCTAGAAAGACAACGGTTATCTTGCATGTTTCAAATTTTCACTGCGTTCTAGATGAAGAGAACAAGCTCAATCAGATTCTAGTTTTGTTCTCTTTGTTCGTCTGTTTGCTTATTTGGTTTTTTTTTTGGTTTTTTTTTTTTTTTTTTTTTTTTTTTTTTTTTTTTTTCTATTATTGTTGTTTTTTTTATTTATCTGTCCTTCAAAGTCTGCCATAGATGCAATTAAAACTTGGGAAATGTCACAAAATGGGGGGAAATGTCACAAAATGGGGTTGTTAAGAGACCAGTACTTGAGGTGCAGCATGCTTCACTTCAAAACTGTATTCTACCTTGACAGAAAATGACACCATGACCCTTCTCTCTGTATTTAATAGATGTGTGTGTGTGTGTGTGTGTGTGTGTGTGTGTGTGTGTGTGTGTGTGTGTGTGTGTGTGTGTTCAATTTTTTCTTTAACCTCACACACACACACACACACACACACACACACACACACACACACACACTTAACGAAAGTTTATTGGCATAATGTGTGGGTTATAAAATTTGTCGCGGTTTCGTAAAGCTTTCGCTAATAGCCATTGTCCAGAGCTCGATTTCACAAGGGGCGTGTCCGTTTTATCTTATTTCTTTCCGTGTAAAGTTTGTGTTTTCTCTTCTTTTTTTCTTTTTTTCTATCAACGTTCATTACCTCTGCCCAGGAGGTGGTGTTTACACCCGTGCCCGCTTGTTTGTTCGCTTGTTTATCAACGAAGTTAATGTAAAAACGACTTAAAGTTATAGGAACCAAACTTGTCAAAAGATAGAAGATGGTCTCACAGGACCAGCACATTACAGATAGGTGCGCTTCACTGGGAAGAATCTGGAACAACCAGCAGATCCAGTATCGCTCAGCAAGGTTATGATAACCGTTGAATCGCGGAACCTATGGAACGATTTTCATGAAAGTTGGTAGGAAGATCGGAATGTATCACACGAGGACATACACATGGAATTCTGGCGAGGATCCGTGTTTCAGATGTGAATGAAACGGCGGATCCGGGATCTGTTCGGCAAAATTATGACCATTTTTTTCGCCACATATGAACCTAAGAAGTAGTTGTTACGAACTAACTATGAAGTAATATACGCTCATATTATTTAAACCCCTTTTAGTGATATAAACGTTGATATATGGCATTTTTCGTGTCCTGCTGAATAGCCTGTATTAACTATTTCTTCCCCTGACGGTTATATAATTGTGTGTTCACTTGTATTCAATGGGCGGACCCACACTGCATTATTTTTGCGGAGGTTTCCACGTGCTCAGAAGTACTCTTGAAGTTCATCTAAAGATAGATAGATGGATAGGTAGACAGTTAGATAGACATGTTGTTGTTGTCGTTGTTGTTGTTGTTGTTTGTCTCAGACATTTTGTGTACTGACT
>JADBJO010003004.1:110000-112500 GCA_016801955.1 Conus betulinus | reverse complement strand
TATCACATACGTTATTGCCGTGGTGATTTGGATATTTGAAGAAAATGGGTTGAAAGAAGGGGGTTGAAACTGTCTCGACAAATTGTTTAAGATTTAAGCCTCTGATTGGAGCTCGTGTGCAAGTGATGAAAGGGAATACCCGAAGTAAACTGATTGTGTAGTGGATTCAGGTCTATGATCTTAATGAAGGGAGAAGACGAAACTGTACCCCCTGGCACTTAATCTCTGCACACATGCACAGACATAGGACACTTTCTGTCTGTTTTTTTTGTTGTTACATTATTCTGACACATTCTTTAACCCCCATTCTATGCCACAGGATATAAGATATCTCCAGCGAAAAGGAACTTTTCCAACAGGCGTAACACGTTCAGAGCAATGTCTGTTTTGAGGCATTCTTGTTATGCCTTTGTCGCGTGACAGCTTTTCCAGGTGAAGCGCACATGACACAGAGCAAGTCTGTTTTGAGGCATTCTAGTTATGCCTTTGTCGCATGACAGCTTTTCCAGGTGAAGCGCACGTGACACAGAGCAATGTCTGTTTTGAGGCATTCTTGTTATGCCTTTGTCGCATGACAGCTTTTCCAGGTGAAGCGCACGTGACACAGAGCAATGTCTGTTTTGAGGCATTCTTGTTATGCCTTTGTCGCATGACAGCTTTTCCCGGTGAAGCGCACGTGACACAGAGCAATGTCTGTTTTGAGGCATTCTTGTTATGCCTTTGTCGCATGACAGCTTTTCCAGGTGAAGCGCACATGACACAGAGAGCAATGTCTGTTTTGAGGCATTCTTGTTATGCCTTTGTCGCATGACAGCTTTTCCAGGTCGAAGCGCACATGACACAGAGCAATGAGAATGTCAAAGCTGTTTCTTGAAGGGTACGTCACACGATGAAACACCCACGGCAAAATGCCGCTTGCTCGACCTGTTGCACTCCACACTGCTGACTGCTCGACTGGTGCACAGTTTCATTATCAGTGAGACTCACCTTCTTTATCTTTCATGCCTGTTTATTTCCGTCATCAACATTGTGCCCCACAGGTGAACTGGAAATGGAGTAAACCAACTCTAAACAAAGTCGCTGAAAATTTGAATCGGGCCTTTCCAATGCCGTCTGCTATTTGAGATCAAGCGAGACATCGTCACGTGACTTCCAGCAGCGTCTTTCATTGGCTCATCATGCAAAATGCAAAAAAAAAAAAAAAAAAAAAGTATTTCGCCAGACTACAGCACGTCGTGAAATAAGTACACACACAAAATAGCTTCCAAGCCTGCTTGTTACCAAACGTCGAACACAGAAAACACCCCGCACGCTGACTTCAGCACTGTGTGCTGTTTGGCGACTGTCGTGACTGTCTCATGGCCCTAAGGTCAGGAGATGTCAGCAGAAAACTCCCGCAAGAAAACGCCAGGCTGGAGCTCTGCCACTGCTTGCCCGACCTGGTTGATCGTCAGGGGGATACAACTGCTGATGCTTGATCCCTGTATCTGTCAGCTTTCTATCAGGGATACCGTAAGCCTTGGGATAGATCGATCAAAGCTTTCACGATGTTAATATTCTGAAAAGGGGATCTGTTTGCTTCGTTGAAAGCCTTTTGAGATATGCGCCATGATTGTTGTCACTTGTCAACCAGCGGCGATCGTCGGCTGATGATGTTCTTTTCACGAAACACTATCAATTCACAGAGAACGACAAAATACTACCAATTCACAGAGAACGACAAAACAATATCAATTCACAAAGAACGACAAAACACTATCAATTCACAGATAACGACAAAACAATATCAATTCACAAGAACGACAAAACACTATCAATTCACAGAGAACGACGACAAAAACTATCAATTCACAGAGAACGACAAAACAATATATCAATTCACAGAGAACGACAAAATACTACCAATTCACAGAGAACGACAAAACAATATCAATTCACAAAGAACGACAAAAAAACACTATCAATTCACAGATAACGACAAAACACTATCAATTCACAGAGAACGACAAAACACTATCAATTCACAGAGAACGACAAAAAACTATCAATTCACAGAGAACGACAAAACACTATCAGTTCACAAAGAATGACAAAACACAACCAATTCACAGAGAACGACAAACGCTATCAATTCACAGAGAACGACAAAACACTATCAATTCACAGAGAACGACAGAACACTATCAATTCACAAAGAACGACAAAACACTATCAATTCACAGAGAATGACAGAACACTATCAATTCACAAAGAACGACAAAACACTATCAATTCATAGAGAACGACAAAACTCTATCAATTCACAGAGAATGACAAAACACTATCAATTCACAGAAAATGACAGAACACTATCAATTCACAAAGAACGACAAAACACTATCAATTCGCAGAGAATGACAGAACACTATCAATTCACAAAGAACGACAAAACACTATCAATTCATAGAGAACGACAAAACACTATCAGTTCATAGAGAACGACAAAACACTATCAATCACA
>JADBJO010003004.1:95000-102500 GCA_016801955.1 Conus betulinus | reverse complement strand
ATGTGTAAATATGTACGGGGAGGAGGGAGGGGAGGGGCGGAAGAGACCGTTCCGCGTGAGAGCAGAAGAGGCAGACCTACGCCGACACGTATAACGCACCGTGCTGGTAGAGGCCAGACCCACGCCGACACGTATAACGCACCGTGCTGGTAGAGGCCAGACCCACGCCGTGCACCGTGCTGGTAGAGGTTACGGAGGAATAGTGTTGATCAGCCGAAGTACAGATTCAGTAAAGTTGTGAGATGTAAGACATATGAAAGAACGACTGAAGAGAGTGCTCGAATCGGAGAGAGAGAGAGAGAGAGAGAGGAGAGAGAGAGAGAGAGAGAGAGAGACAGAGACAGAGACAGAGACAGACAGACAGACAGAGACAGAGACGAAGAGAGGGTCAGACAGACAGATAGACAGACAGACAAACAGATAGACAGCCAGAGACAGCGACAGACAGACATACAGACAGACAAACGGGTAGACAGGCAAAGAGAGCGAGAGACACACACAGAGAGAAACAGACAAGACAGACAGACAAAGAGAGAAACAGACCGACGGACAGACAAACAGACCGACAGACAGAGTGGCACCTCCTGCAATAAGCGCTGAGGGCGAGACGGATTACAGGGGAGCAGGAAAATCAATCAGCTGCACGGTGTATGCCATGCTCTAAAGGTATGCGTCAGGCCGGGATAGGCTGACGTCAGAAAGGGCGCAGGGTCACCCAGCTGTGAGGGCTTTTGAGAACGGAGACTGTTCCCCCATAATACCCCCCCCCCCCCCCCCCCCCCCCCCCCCCCCCCCGCCTTCCTAACAGAGAGAGAGAGAGAGAGGGGAGAGAGAGAACCAGAGAGATATATAGAGAGAGAGCATAAGAGAATCAGAGAATCAGAGAGAGAGAGAGACAGACAGACAAACAAATAGACATAGACACACACAGACACAAACACAAAGACACAGAAACAAACACACATGCACGCACGCACGCACGCGCGCGCGCGCGCACACACACACACACACACACACACACACACACACACACACACACACACACACACTCACACACACACACACACACAAACACATACACAGAGTTAAACGCCCTCCCGCGTGTGCATTTGCCAAAAATGGTTCGTACCTTCTCTGAAGCAGAGGAGAGTGTGTACACCACACATGAATACGCGCGCGCGCACACTCCCTCTCTCTCTCTCTCTCTCTCTCTCTCTCTCTCTCTCTCTCTCTCTCTCTCTCTCTCTCTCTCTCTCTCTCTCTCTCTCTCTCTTCACAGAGTTTTGTTACGATTCAAAGCTTAAACTTTTCATTTGCATTTGCAGTTTTCTGCCATCAATTATCTTTTAGACTCAGACTCAGCCTCAGACTTTAATTCTCACGAGAACTGATAATGGTCTGTGTAGACACAGCATGGTATTATGAGAAATCATCATTAATGGAAAGACCATAATTCATTCGGGCCCATAATTATAGGAAGCCATTATTGCCTTTTTAATTCTTAATGTCACTCATTGACGATAGTGGTGCAGCAATTTACTGGCTCTATGATTTTTCTGCCTTTCTTCCTTTCTCAATGTGTATCTATCTATCCATTCATTCATTCACTTTTAAAGTCTTGTGCCGTTTGCATACAGCCACTCCTTTTTACGCTCATTATTATCTTTTAAAAGGTGAAGAAGCTCTGTGATGCATTCCATGTCATGTTCCACTCACAGTGAAACATGCTCTTTTAGAGTGTTGGGACTTGCACGATGTGAAACAAACATTTTACAGCAGACAACATGAAAACCCTGTTCAAAGATGTCCCACCTGACGTGATCTTTGAATTTCTGAAAGAGATTAACATTTTTCATCTGATCTAAAATTTTACGGGAGAAAGATTTCTAACGAAGTTTCCGGTGTGTTTTTAGAAAATTATTTTAAAGGGTTGTGTGAATGATTTACTTATTTGTTTGTTTAAAGGTCTCGTGAGTTGACTTCAATGCGGTGACAGTCCTGATATGGCCATTTGCGGTCGGCTGGGCTATAAGCAACATTACCTTTTCTTACCTTACCTTACCTTACCTCACTTTATCTTACCTTACCTTACTTAACCTTACCTTACCTTACTTTACCTTACCATACCTTACTTTACCTTACCTTACCATACCTCACTTTATCTTACTTTACCTTCTCTTGCCTTACTTTACCTTACAAGCCTTGCTATACCTTACCATACTTTACCGTACTTACTTTACCTCACCTTACTTACCTTACCATACCTTACTTTACCTTACCTTACCATACCTCACTTTACTTTTCCTTACCTAGCTCACCTTACTTTACCTTACCTTACCATACCTCACTTTATCTTTCCTACCTTAGCTCACCTTACTTTACCTTACCTTACTTACCTCACTTTATCTTTCCTTACCTTAGCTCACCTTACTTTTCTTACCTTACCTTACCTTTCCTTACCTTACCTCATTCATTTTTTTCTCTAGGAAATCCTGCCAGGAAGGAAGGAACGAACCCGACAGTGCCATGAAAAGGAACCCCACCAGGGAGGAACAACAACAACAACAACAACAGGGAGACAGCAGAAGGGAGAACCAAGAGACCAGGCTGTTGCTATCGTGCCTGCTCCACCACCACCACTGCCACCAGCCTCTCTCTCCCCCCACCCCATCCCCACCCCCCTGCCAACCCTGCTCCACCTTCCCCCTCCACCCCCCTCCACCATCCTTAACGGCCACTCCTCCACGCGCGTGACGGCAGCACCAGGGTGGGACTCGGGACGTCAAAAACCCGGACTCCTCTTCGTCCGCTGACAGACAATTTCTTCCCAGCTTGGCCCTCTCTCTCTCTCTCTCTCTCCCCTCTGTGCATCGTGTCAGCGTGGGACTTTTCCTGGCTGCTACAGTTGACGTCTTCTGTTAGCCGCGGCGAGTGATTTTTTTATTTGTCTTGTGTTAAGATAGGTCTTCCGACCATTCCACCTCCGTTTCCTGATTTGTTTTCGTGTTGTTGGTGGTGAAGAGTGGTGTAAGAAGATGGCTGCTACATGGGGATACGGAGAAGCTGACGGTATGTTGAAGTGATTTGTTGTTTGTGCTCGTTTCGAACGTATATACATTTGTACATACATGCATGCATACATACAGACACACACACATGCATGCAGTCATACATATATACATATATACACACGAACATTTACACACACACACACACACACACACACACACACACACACACACACACACACACACACATATATATATATATATATATATATATATATATATATATATATACATACATACGCACACACAACACACATATATACATACATACATACATTCGTACACACATACATGAATGCACACATACATATATATATACATGCATACATACATACATACATATATACATACATACATACATGCATGCACGCACGCACGCACACACGTACGCATGCACGCACGCATGCATGCATGCATACATACATACATTTTTTCATGTGTGTATGCGTAATGTTTTCTTTCATTTTTGTTTCCATTTTCTTGCAAGTTTGCTAGTATTTCTATTACCTATGGAATCAAAAAAAAATCATTTTGATGCTATCTTGCTGCTTGCTATCTTGACGTTAGCTTTATTTGTGTGCGTATCTCTGTTAATTATCTTGATGTTCGCTATTTTTTGGTGTACGTATCTCTGCTAATTTTGGTGCTACTTGTATTCATTTCAGATGCATTTCTCATACGTTATCCAATGAACGTAATGAATTTCTTCACGTTTATGTTATTTAATGTTTATTTACATTTTAAAATCTTAATTTCAATTAGCTTTTTTTTCATTTCAATATTTTATTCTTTATCCTGGTGTGTGTGTGTGTGTGTGTGTGTGTGTGTGTGTGTGTGTGTGTGTGTGTGTGTGTGTGTGTTGTGTGCGCGCGCGTGAGTGTGTGTGTTCGTGCGTGCGTGTTTGTGTGTGCGTGAGTGTGTGTGTGTGTGTGTGTGTGCGTGCGTGAGTGTGTGCGTGCGAGTGCATGCGTGAGAGAGAGAGAGAGAGAGAGAGAGAGAGAGAGAGAGAGAGAGAGAGAGAGAGAGATTATTGACCGTGAGACACTTTCAAATAGACTCTCTCCCTCCCAGCCCCCACTCCCTCCCCACCCTACCCCCACCCCATTTTCCGAATCTTCAGTTACTGTACAGTTAACTCTGAGCACAACAATGCCCTTGAAAGAATGAGAGTGAGCGAGTGAGCGAGCGAGCGAGAGAGAGAGAGAGACAGAGAGACAGAGACAGACAGACAGACAGACAGACACAGACACCGACAGACAGACAGAAGAGGATCCGGCCGACACAGACGCCCAAGCTGTCCTACACTGTGGAATCTTATCTCTGCAACGGATGTAGGTCATTCACATGATGATACAGAATACGATAGTGTGTGTGTGTGTGTGTGTGTGTGTGTGTGTGTGTGTGTGTGTGTGTGTGTGTGTGTGTGTGTGTGCGTGCGTGCGTGTGTGTGAACGCAACAAACTTAGCAGTATATGTCTTCTTCTATGCTTATCTTGTTTTGAGAATGATCACTCGAGAAATGCCGAGCTGGGATATTACCTTGACTGTGCGGGTCCAGAATGGTATTTAAACATCTGATTGATACCACGGCAACAACCGTGTCTTCATTCACGTACATTTTGACACACAACAATGATATTTGATGTGATCTTCATAACGGGAAGAGAGCATGAAATTTGAAAAAAAAAAAAAAAAATTGAGCAGTTTCGGTTTCATCAAGGAGATGTCACTGCGGACTAGTCCATATTATATACAACACCACATCTGCTAAGTTTTGAGACCACACTGCGCATAATTTAAAGCCAACTGATAACTGAATTAATGACCAAGATGAGAGAATGTAAGAAGAGGGTCTCTCGCGGCTACGACTTAGCACATGTCTGACTTTTGCATTAGCCCGACGCGCTGGTTAGATGCTGAGCACCCTTCCTACACATTGGTTGTTCCATTATTATAGGGAAAAAAGGAAAGAAGAAGAGTAAGGAGGAGAAAAAAAAAAAACGCTGCAAAAGCCAGTAATTGGAATACTTCTCTTTGTGTTCACATCTGTGACATGTATGTTGTCATCTCTGCGACGTGTACTCGGAAGTTACTCGTCGTGTGGATGGTTACAGCGAGCCACTTGTGCGGTGTTCGCACTCTCTGTGTGGAAGTGGCCTATCGTTTAGAACCAACGGGACATTCACCTCACAACCATACATTGTACGATGCAAAGAATGATGTCAGCTCTCCATCTGGCGTGAGGTCAGACATAACGAGTCTCTATTCAGAGGGGAGGTCACGCCTTTGCTCTGTCCAAGCCGCTGATTACCCCCAACTCTCCGTGCCGCTGTGGCTGCACACCACAAATCAATACGCCAAGGTCTTGCTTAAGGAGTCGTGTATTTATAGACTGGCGAAATTAGATTGTTTTGAGATTTTTTTTTTATTGAGTCTCAAAGTTGATTCTCCTCATTTTCTTGTCATTTGGCCGTCAAGGTACAAGCCAGGTGGTTCCAAGCAGACAGATCAAAACTGAAGGAATGGGACTATTTGGGGGAACCCCCGTGGCGCAAAGATAGGGTCACGGATGAGTGCAAAGGCCTGAAATGTGTTGTCAACTCAGGGGAAGGTCATGTATTTGAAGATTGTTTGTGATGTCATCGGTGAAAATCCTCCTAAACAAGGGAAATAATTGGTGGGTAATTGGTCTTTTGATCAAAGATCAGTTTAACATCAAATGCTGGCTCAAATTTATGCTAGGCGTCAAAACACTTACATGGGCTATGTATTGCTCTAGTGCAGAATCCTAACTATGGCGTGTGGCTTGTGTTTCTGGGGAGCCCTAACTGATGAACGCAAGGGAGACAACCACTGAGCTCTAAGTGCACTGATTTTCCATTATCTTACGCCCGTGTTTCGAATTCGCCCGTCTGATGATTCATCGATCAAACTGGTTTTTAATCTCCCTGGTCAATAAATGTGCAAATCTTCATTCCTTTTCGTTTTATTGCAAACGTGCACAGAAGGTCGGATGTATATCTCCCCAATGTCTGAAATCCTTTCGTATCAGCATTAATATGCACAGCAGATCAAATCTGCAGGTTATGAACTTCGTATTAGTGTAGAGATTTGCAAAAAAAAAAAGTGATAGTGTTTTAATTCTTTTCATATCCGCAGCGGATACATATGTCGGAGATCAGATGTGGAGACCTGCTAGCGTCTTTACTATCTTTGTATCAGTGTGTACGGGAGCAGAAAACTAAAAGAAGGCAATGCTTTTCACACGTCCAGATAGTCGCGTGCAGAAGATCAAGTCGGTGTGTACTTGTGGAGAAGATGAAGGAAAAAAGTCCTGCAGGTGTCCCAGTGCCTTTTTGTCAGTGAATGCAGTACAGAAGAGCGAATGTACAGACTTCACATTTTCCCCCATTCTCTTTATATCTGCATACAGGCCATACGTGTGGACAAAACAAAGCTTCTTTGCAGACCCTAAACCGTCTTACTGTACGATATTCGGAAATCTTCAAGGGAAGTAATCTATGTCTCTCTAGAGCTATCGTTCAACGGGAGTGGCCCTCGCCATTTTCATGTGACAGATGCCGCTGATGGGCACACTCAAGCAATTTAGCCCCATCACTCAGCTAAACAGTTTAATCAAAGAGAGGAAATGCCAAAACATGGGTATGAAACGGTGTGCCTGTAATGCGGAGGACACTCGATATCCCGATCGTTATCGTGGCGTGCGCTGCAAACCAAACATTTGGCGCTCTAGATCATTTGCTTGAACCTTAAACTGAGAGGAGGTAACTCTGTTTACAATGGAAAGACAGGCATTATCTTCCCCTGATTTTGTTTTTTTTCCCCGGAATGGGACTATTCCCTTCATATGTGCAGACGATTTTTTTTTTAAAGATGTGTAAACCTGCTGGTGTCATCATTCTCTTCGCAATGGCTTACGCGTGTTCAAAAGATCAGATGTACCGACTGTCTTGAGTCTGATGCTCTTCAAACCTGGTACGCAGGAGTGCAGAAGAACAAACGCACAAACCTCCTGGTGTCTAATTGCAGTCATATGGATGGTCACGCGCACAGTCAACTGTGTATGCAGAAGAACAAACGCACAAACTTCCTTGTGTCTTAATTCCAGTCATATGGATGGTCACGCGCACAGAAAGTCAACTGTGTATCAGTTTCTACGCTTACTGACGATCAAATGTGTCCTTTAAAGATCTGGTAATCCAGGCAAAAAGTAACAACAACAAAAGCAAAAACAAACAAACAAAACCGTACAAATTTGAGTGGCCGACAGAGACAGAAAGATTGTCAGATACATGTATGTACCGAGACAGTGAAAAGACATTAAGACAGACAGTGAGATAATTCTGGAACGGAAGAATTCTTATGGAAGGTCATCGACCTGTACACACAGTGACTACACTTTGCCGTCAAA
>JADBJO010003004.1:87500-90000 GCA_016801955.1 Conus betulinus | reverse complement strand
CGAAATAGTTTCAAAGGGAGGTGTCTGCAGGCGGAAATAGAAACATTTTAGAAAGGAATTGAAAGTAAATCAGCCAGGTAACAACGACAAGCAAATTACACGACAAAAAAAACAACACGTTTTCGACCTCACAGGTAGGTCTTCAGGCAAGATAGAAACCTTCAGGACAATATGTAAATGAGAAAAAAGCAAACATTTATCTGCCTCAAATTCGGCGCAAGATGGGCGTTAAGACTCAACGCCCATCTTGCGCCGAATATGAGAAGATTAGTGATTGCTCGTTCTTCATTTTCATTGTCCTGAGTGTTGTTCTTCTTGCCTGAAGAACTACCTATGAGATCGAAACGCATCGTGTTTTGTCGTGTAATTTCCTTGTCGTTGTTATCTGGCTGATTTACTTCAAATTCCCTTTAAAATTTGGGGACGGTATAGTTATAGTGTTAAATAGGACCCTATAGTCTAGTGACGATGTAGTTATAAACGTCAGACAGGACCCTATAGTCCATAGAGAACTGGTGATAATATAGATACAGAGTTAGTCAGGTGCCTATAGTCCGTAGAGAACTGGTGACAATATAGCTACAGAGTTAATCAGGTGCCTATAGTCCGTAGAGAACTGGTGACAATATAGCTACAGAGTTAATCAGGGTGCCTATAGTCCGTAGAGAACTGGCGACAATATAGCTACAGAGTTAGTCAGGTGCCTATAGTCCGTAGAGAACTGGTGACAATATAGCTAGAGTACAGAGTTATAGTCAGGTGCCTATAGTCCGTAGAGAACTCATGATAATATAGCTACAGAGTTAGTCAGGTGCCTATAGTCCGTAGAGAACTGGTGACAATATAGCTACAGAGTTAGTCAGGTGCCTATAGTCCGTAGAGAACTCATGATAATATAGCTACAGAGTTAGTCAGGTGCCTATAGTCCGTAGAGAACTCATGACAATATAGCTACAGAGTTAGTCAGGTGCCTATAGTCCGTAGAGAACTGGTGACAATATAGCTACAGAGTTAATCAGGTGCCTATAATCCGTAGAGAACTCATGATAATATAGCTACAGCGTCAGGTGCTCGTAATCCATAGAGAACTGGTGACAATATAGCTACAGTGTTAAGTGCCTATAATCCCTCCACTCTTCTCGGATGATCAACTCCGTCTATCACAGAACCGTCCGTGGGTGTAGTAGACGTTAAACCTCAGTGTGACTGACTTGCTGATGATCACACCAGCCAAGGTTGGCGTGACACTGACGGGAGGCTGTTATCGGAGGTCAAGAGTCATCGTCCACGCCAACACTCCACACACAGAACGTCGACTTCGTTCGGCGAGATAAAACACAGCCCGCGTATCGTCGGGTCCGTGGTCGGTCTTTTGCTTTATCAGTGGAGTAAAGGAAAGATAACTCCACTGTTCCCCCACACACTGCAAGCACAATTTATCAGTGAAGGTTTGTGTACGGTTTGATACAGTTAAAGAGTTACGCAGAGGTTGAATTGTGGCAAGGGGGTAGATTAGATTAGGGTTTTGGGGTGGAATCGGTTTGGTTAGTATCAGAGTTAGGGTTAGGGTCAGGCGTCGTGGAGGTGGACAGTCTTCCAAGTTTGTTGTCCAAGTCCTCATCTCCAATGCCAAAGCACGCCACCACTTCGGTCATTGTCTGCCAGGTGCACTCAGAACTGGCAACCCGCTCCATAAAAAATGACTCCCCTCGGCGTTTTTGTTTTTCTTATTTCTTTGTTTTGTTTTGATTTTAAATTGCCTTTCAGTCAACAGAAAGCTGGCCTCTGTGCGGAGTTCCAGTCTCGCATGGGGGAAGAGGGCGGACTGCCGGATAATGAAAGCAGGGCGTGAACACAGACGTTAGGGTCTGACCTGACGTTCAGCAGTTCCCTGCCCCACCTCACCCTTCCTCCCACGCTTCCCCACCATTACCACTGTCATACCTGTCCTCTTCCAACTGTCTGTCTGTCTGTCTGTCTGTCTCTCTGTCTGTCTGTCTCTCTCTCTCTCTCTCTCTCTCTCTCTCTCTCTCTCACACACACACACACACACACACACACATCCACCCCCTCCCATTCACCCCCATCTCTCAGTGTTTGAGAGAGGGGGGGGGGGGGGGGGGGAGAGAGAGAGAGAGAGAGAAAGAAACAGAGACAGACAGAGACTGGGAGAGACAGACAGTCAGGAGACAGAGAGAGAGAGAGAGAAAGAGAGAGAAAGAGAGAGAGAGACAGAGACTGGGAGAGACAGACAGAGAGAGAGAGAGACAGAGAGAGAGAGAGAGAGAGAGAGAGAGAGAGAGAGAGAGAGAGAGAGAGAGAGAGAGAGAGATATTCTCAACAATACGTGACGTACTGCATTGTGCTATGACGTAACAGGACATCGTACGACCACGCGGAGGTGGTCCCGTCCTCCTTCTGACTTTCACCTTTTCGGCGTGCGCCAAAGTCAAGCGGCGGGGGAGGAGAAAGAAGCCAATCTATCATGTCCCCCTTGACT
>JADBJO010003004.1:67500-72500 GCA_016801955.1 Conus betulinus | reverse complement strand
CATCCCTGTCACATGACTATTTCTTTCCATTAATGTCACATAACTAGTCCTTTCATCCCTCCACATGACTATTTCTTCCATCCCTGTCACATGACTAGTCCTTCCATCACTGTCACATGACTATTTCTTCCATTAATGTCACATAACTAGTCCTTTCATCCATACCACATGACTATTGCTTCCATCCCTGTCACATGACTATTGCTTATATCCCTGCCACATGACTATTGCTTCCATCCCTGTCACATGACTATTGCTTCCATCCCTGTCACATGGCTATTTCTTCCATCACTGTCACATGACTATTGCTTCCATCCCTGTCGCTTGACTATTCCTTCCATCCCGTCACATGACTATTTCTTCCATCCAAAGCACATGGCTATTTCTTCTAATCCTGTCGCATAACTATCTGTTCCATCTCTGCCACGTTCCTCACCCTTCCATCTTTGTCACGTCACATCATTAAGGACTACGTCTCTAAATCGAAATTCTACACCTAATCTGAACAGAATCTTTTTATATTCCATTTGTTTAAATTAAAATGTATGTTCCTTTTATTTGCAAAAACTATACACTTATTACTTATTGTTTACGAAAAACAAACGTCAGTGAAGATAAAGAGATTGTACCTGTTTTATACTCTCGCAATAAATGTAAGCTTAGTATGAACTTTTTCTTCCAGACTTGGAACACACACACACACACACACACACACACACACACACACACACACACACACACACACACACACACACGCACGCACGCACGCACGCACGCACGCACGCACGCAAGCACGCATGCACGCATGCACGCACGCACGCACGCGCGCTCGCACACACACACACACACATACACACACACGTTTGCGCGCGCGTGCACTGAAATAAATATATGATTATGTAGGACTTGTAATTGTAGTCGTGCACACCTGCAGTTTTATTGTACTGGTCGCTGATGAATATTCGAAGAAAAATTTGTTTGCATCCAGTTTTTGTAATTATTGCCTTGTTGTTTACGCCACAAATACTCAAATTAACCAGAAAAGTGAAGATAAAGGAGAGAAAAAAAACCGAGCCAAAGAAAAATGCACAGACTATCAAATAACTATCAAAACAGAAATGGAGTCAACCCATCCAAGCATGGACTCGAAATGTGATCAACCAATCAAATAATGCACCCATAACATCCGGTCTGTTTGAATCAGGTATGTCAATTACTTTTTCCCTCGGCGTTCATGTTACTCTTTTGCATCCATGATTAATCTTGAGCTGTTCTCTGCCATTTTTTTTTTTTTCAAGCTAGACTTGGTGGCTTACTTCGACGTGGCTTGATTTTCTATTCATGGACCGAATGAAACGTTATCGAACAGCAAACGTTAGCTAATCCGAATGAATCTGCCCTCTAAGCCAAACTGCAAAAATAGCGGTGTTCTGAGGTCCACGAAAATGAGGTTAGAGCTACAGATTTTTACCAAATTGTTAGATTTAACATCACGAATGCGTTATAAGCAAACTAGAGAGACGCAAATTAATAAACAAGCAAACAAAAACAATATTATGTAACGTAAACCATGAACGTACAGACTGGTTTTAAAATTGGCAATCATCTGGGGAGGGTGTTAGGGTGTGGGGGTGGTGGTAGTCAACTTCACGTTGATCTTCCAGTGCCACGCTAGAACTGGTTTATGAAGAAAGAAGGTTTTGCGCATGCTCAAAAGATGTCAAATTTTGTCGCTGCTGAGCAGAAAATATGTGTTAGGTTGCATTGGTTGCATGGTGCTACAAGTCAAATGTGAATGCCAGATTGAGTGATGCTTATGATAGGTTCACTTCTTACGTTGGTTACTTTTACGGTGGAAAAGAAATAAAAAAAAAAGAAGAAACTAAAGAAAATAAACATTAAAAAGAAAAAAATACAAGGAAATGGTTTGAACTGCTACTTTAAGATTGTTTGGAACATTCTGTTTAAGACGGCTTAAATTATTTC
Source organism: Conus betulinus (assembly GCA_016801955.1). Taxonomy (NCBI): domain Eukaryota; kingdom Metazoa; phylum Mollusca; class Gastropoda; order Neogastropoda; family Conidae; genus Conus; species Conus betulinus. The sequence continues at coordinate 70,514 of JADBJO010003004.1, read as the reverse complement.
ATCAATTTCTTTGAAGTAAGTTTAAACTATTCATTTGGTCATTTCTTGTTGCACAGATTTCTGTCAAAGAAAGTTTTAGTTATCTTGGTAGTATTTTCTTTTTAAAGGAGTTTGGTTTGTTCAACCGTTTTCTTTCGAACAAAGTTCGAACAATTCCACCGGTCAATTCTGAAAAGAAAAAGCCGTTTGGACTGTTACGTCGATTTTCTTTCAAGAAAGCAGGGGACTGTTCCATAGGTCATGTAGGGAGGAAGCGTGTCTTTTTACTCTGGTTACTTTCTGGAACAAATTGTTATTTGTTTGTGAAATATGCATGAATATTGTGATTTTTATAACAGATATTTGAAATGTTTTGTATTGGCTGCGTTTATTTTTGAAAAAAAAAAATGAAACGGATGTCTTTCAATGGGTTACTTTTTTTAAAGTGTGAATTGTAACAGTTGGGACGTTCGGATGTTACCTGTGAAGAACATTTCGGTTGTTACATTTGATGACAGATTCTTTTGTGGAAGATGAAGCTGTTACACCTGTGAAAGTGCTCTAGTTTTCTTTTTCAACAAGCGAACGTTCATTTTGCAAAAGATTTTAGTCGTCCACAGCTACTTTTAGCTAGGAAAGCTATGTTCAAACAGCATTACTTTTTCCGATGGGAACTTCCATTTTACTACATGAATTGTTAAGCCAACCCCACTTTGTCACTTTTTGCCATACGTCCTTACACTTTTGCCATATCAATTGTTCACCCAACTCCACTTTGTTCCACAGGAAATGACTTTATAGTTCAATGCCATGCACAAGCAGCATCAACTTCTCCCTAAAGAAACCTACTTTTTACTATAGTTCATGCCTTGCACAAGCAACATCACTTTTCCCCTAAAGAAACCTATTTTTCACTCGCTGTCTCGTTAAGCCCCACTGGAACCCACGTTTTACTACATGTATTACTACATGTATTGTTCAGCACAAACTTCTATGTTGTTTTTCAGAAAATAAATCGACTTGTAACTACTTGTATTGTTCATGAATTCAGCACAAACTACTATATTTTCCCAGAAAGAAACCTACTTTATACTACTTGTTCAGGCCACACACTACTTTTTCCTCCTGAGCACTACTTTCAGTGTGTGTGTGTGCGTTTCGCTGTTTTTTTCTGTCCAAATTTCACATTGAATCACGCATGGTCCACGTTTTTCACACATTCCACTTATGCGTTTCTTGCCAGAATTGATCCCAGGTCTCTGCTGCATTTTCCTTGGGTTTTAAGTTCGGAGGGATGGGGGTGAGGGGGTGGGGTGGGGGTGGGGGCTTCAAAGCGACTAAAACTAGATACTCATTTAGCTTCTCTCTTTTTGTTTCTTCTTTCCTCCTTCCTTTCTCTCTCTTTTTGTTGTTTCTTTCTTCCTTCCTTTCTCTCTTTTTCTTTGTTCTTTCTTCCTTCCTTTCTCTCTTTTCTCTTTGTTCTTCCCTCCTTCCTTTCTCTCTTTTTCTTTGTTCCTCCTCCTTCCTTTCTCTTTTTGTCTTTGTTCTTTCCTTCCTCTCCTTTCTCTTCTTTGTTCTTCCTCCTTCCTTTCTTCTCTTTTTTCTTTGTTTTTTTGTTTCCTTTCTCTCTTTTTTCTTTTTTTTCTTTGTTCTTCCTCCTTCCTTTCTCTCTTTTTTTCTTTGTTCTTTCCTCCGTCCTCCTTTCTCTCTTTTCTTTGTTCTTTCTGCTCTTCCTTTCTTCTCTTTTTTTTGTTCTTTCCTCCTTCTTTCTCTCTTTTTTTTTGTGCTTTCCTCCTTCCTTTCTCTCTTTTTGTTTGTTTCCTCCTTTTTCTCTCTTTTTTCTTTGTTCTTCCTCCTTCCTTTCTCTCTTTTTCTTTGTTCTTTCCTCCCTTCCTTTCTCTCTTTTTTTCACGCTTCCGTCGGGCTGTGTTATCAGTCGTTTTTTTTTATTCTTCCTTCTGTCTTTTTGTTCTTTCTTCTTTTGTTTCTCTCTTTTTCTTTGTTCTTTCCTTCTTCGAACAATAGGTTTTATTCCTTTTGTAGGTTGGGGGGGGGGGAGGGTGGGGGGGGAGAGGAAAGTAGAAGATGTTATCCGTAACAGAGACTTCAACCTTTAGACAGGGATTCTTGTTTTTGTTTTTTTTTTTTTGTTTAGGAGAAGAGAGAGAGACGAGAGAGCGAGAGAGGGAGAGGAGAGACAGAAGTTTTTTTTTTTTTTCTCTTTTGTTGTTTTTTTTTTTTTTTTTTTTTTTGGTCTTTCCTTCTTTCCTTCTCTTCCTCTTTTTTTGTTTTTTTTTCCTTCTAGGAATTTATCTTCCTCTTTTTTGTTTCGGAAAACGTACAGGAAGGCTTCGAAACCTCACCATTCCCCCCCCCCCACCCCTTTTTTTTTTTTTTCATTGTTATCTTTTTTTTTTTTTTTTTTTTTTTTTTTTTTTTTGTTTTTTTTTTTTTTTTTTTTTTTTTTTTTTTTTTTTTTTTTTTTTTTTTTTTTTTTTTTTTTTTTTTTTTTTTTTTTTTTTGTTTTTTTTTTTTTTTTTTTTTTTTTTTTTTTTTTTTTTTTTTTTTTTTTTTTTGTTACCCCCCCCCCCCCCCCCCCCCCCCCCCCACCCCCCCCCCCCCCCCCCCCCCTCCTTTATTTTCTTCATTGCTACAACTTTTTTTTGTTTTTTTTATTTTTTTTTCTTTTTTTGTTCCTTTTTTTCCATTTCTTTTTTTATGAAAACACAATACATTAGATTGGTGCCTTTGTTCTTCCCTCCTTCCTTTCTCTCTTTTTTTTGTTTATTCCTCCTCCTCTTTTTCTTTCTTTCCTCCTTCCTTTCTCTCTTTTTTTGTTCTTTCCTCCTTTCCTTTCTTCTTTTTGTTTGTCTCTCTTTCTTTGTCTTTTTTCCTTTTTTCTTTCCTCTTCCTTTCTCTCTTTTTCTTTTTTCCTCCTTCCTTTCTCTCTTTTCTTTTTCTTCCTCCTTCCTTTCTCTTTCCTCTTTTTCTTTCCTTCTTTCCTTTTGTTCTTTCCTTTCTTCTCCTTCTTTCCT
>JADBJO010003004.1:52500-57500 GCA_016801955.1 Conus betulinus | reverse complement strand
ACTATCAGAACTATCAGAAGCACTAGATTCTATCCATTCACATGATTCAGCTGTTGGTATTGATGGAGTGTCCTATCAACTCATCAGACTCTTTACCTTCTTCGTGGAAAGTATTACTGCATTCATTATTCCAAAAATGTTGGATTAATGGCACTATTCCAAGAATCTGGAAAAGTTCAGTAGTAGTCCCAGTACTCAGGGAAGGTAAAGCGAGGACATCTGTACATAGTTACAGACCCATAGCTCCAACATCTCATGATGGTAAACTTTTAGGAAAAAAATATTCAAAAACGATCGTTATTTTACTGTGAAAAAGGTGGTGTGATTCCTCGTCAGCAAGCGGGCGTTTGAAGAGGTCGTTGTACCACAGACCATTTAGTATAATTGACCAGTCACATTAAAAAACAATTCTCTCGCAGAAAAAGTACTTTGGCTACACTTTTTTAATGTTAGAAGAGCCAGTGACTACGTATGGCATGCAAGGCTACTGTACATTTTTGTTAAAAATGTTGGCATTTCTGGGAGTATGTTTGATTACATTAAAAACTTTCCTAACAGAAAGAAAGAAGCATATGTACACGGATTGGAAGTACTTATTCATCCTTTAGAAATGTAGAGATGAGTATTCCTCAGTGATCAATTATTGCTCCCATGTTGTTCACAATCCTAATCCATGATTTTCTCAAATCTATGTCAAAAGCAACGCATGTAGTTCATTATGCAGATGATATCGCTATTTGAATTAACTGTACATTAAGGAAGATTTCCAATAAAAGAACAATAAACCTTGTACAGAAAATGTACCAAAGGAAATTGGATAAATGATCTACATATATGAAGAACAACGGATTAAATTATCTGGAGAAAAAACATGTCTTATGTTGTTTAACAATGGTGAGAACCCAAAGATTCTACCCTCGCTTTTGCTAGATGGTCAGATTCTGGAATAAAAACAAAAAGTTAAGTTCCTGGGGGTATTTTTAAACTCCTAAGCTGAACTGGAAAAAACAAATACTGAACATTTGATTGATAAAACAAGAAAAAAGATCAAATCTCTTAAAAATTATATGCTATCAACCATGGGGTCAGGACTGTCATACCCTTTTACATCTATACATCTCTTTAGTCCGATCGAAATTGGATATGGACAGGAAGTGTATTTCTCTGCACCTAATTCTCTTTTAAAGAGATTGCAACGCTTGGATAGTAAGGCCATGAAATTAGCTCTGGGAGTCCCAGTTCATACAAAAACACTTTTAGATGTTGTAAAGAAACAAGTATATTACATCTAAATGAGAAGCGAATATTGGATGTATCCAAATATCTTGTCAGAAGTCTTTCTGTTGAAAATTCAGTTACTGAAGAAATACTGATGGATTCCAGTACAGATTTTCCTAAGAGGTCTAAAAACATATCTTATATTCAACCAATTAGAAACTACACATCTGATTGTATGTCACATTGCAATATTAATATCACTGCTTACCAGAATTTCGTGCGGCGGTACCTCCAATGCCTCCTTGGGAGCACCTAAATGCTTCTTTTGATTACAAATACACTTTGTGAAAGAAAAGGGATAATATAGATATTTTAATAACTGAAGTTCGTGCATTTAAGAAACAGCTATCCAAATCATTTTAAAGTATTTACAGATGGGTCGATAATGGAATCCTCTGACAGTGGTTCTGGCTTTATAATACCAACCTTAAATGTCAGGAAATCATATATTTAGGAAAAGGGGTTTTTCAATCTATACCTCAGAATTATATGCGATACTGAAGGCTTTGACTTACATATATGATACACCAATTGCTTTCTATCAAATCTTACTTTGTGTTGATTCCAAATCTGTTTTCAGTCAGTCACTAGAGCGCTGGGACTGCAAAGTTAGAATAGATTTGCTTTTTTAAAAATAAAACATCTACTGCATTGTTTCATAACTCTAGGCATAAGAATTGATTTTTGTTGGGTCCCATTTCACTGTGGTATAAATTGGGATGAAATAGTAAACAGTCTTTCTAAAGAAGGAGCAAATAGAAACACGGAAAATTTACTAAACAATCCCTTAGATTAATCCTCTTATGAATTAATCCAAATATGGAAAAATGTATGCATAAAGCAGAATTCTATTAAAAAATGGCAACTTCACCATCGTGCCCAAGGCATATTGTTAGATTAGTTCATAAATTAAGGCTGGAACACTAAATATTCTTATGGTATTACTTGTGTCTGCAGAGAAAAACATTTCTGTACATAATCTTTTGTTTGAATGCTCAGTGTTGATCTCACTCTATGAGGAGAAAGGTATTGAGATGAATAACTTTGATAATGTCAATACTGTCTGATATGGTTCGTATGTTGCTGAAATTGGCATGATTATTTCCCAGTCACAGGTTGCAAAATTTGCAAAGGATCAACAATTTTGTGTACCACTAGGGTATTTCACTTATGTCAATATGCGTATATTAGACGTGGGTTTGAAAGTACTAATGTGAATAAGTTAAGTGTGGAATTTAAAAAAAAAAAAAAAAGTGTCTAATATCATCTGGCAATGCAAAAAACACTAAAGAAACCGCTGAACTGAACTGATGGACACACACACACACACACACACACACACACACACACACACACACACACACACACACACACACACACACACACAGAAGCACGCATATACACACAGAGGCACGCATACACACACACACACACACACACACACACACACACACACACACACACACAGAGAGAGAGAGAGAGAGAGAGAGAGAGAGAGAGAGAGAGAGAGAGAGAGAGAGAGAGAAGAGAGAGAGAGAGGAGCCACTGCCTCGCCTAAGATGCTTGAAATTATGGACACAGACACATACTGTACACGGATCCGTAAGAAATAACAGTGTCGTTGATGTGCTGTGTTTGCTGTTTGTCTCACTCCTAGATGTGATCTGATCTGTTCGACTGCATTTCTGATGTGCATTCCTGCAGACCACGCCATGTTCATGCTCCTCCACAATTTTATAGACCTACTTGAAAACCTCTGTGGTTCCCACGAAGACAGACCCTTCTATGGAAAACAGTTAGGCTCAAAAGTCTATATGGCTAGATTTTTTTTTTCTTATGAGAACAGTTTTGCTTTGGCATTTTGTCTCTCTGATTGAACCGGTGGGGCTAAATTGCTGTGGTCTTGCCCATCAGTGCCGTTTGCCCTATGAAAACGGGAGGGGGGAGGGGGGGGGGGGGGGTTCTGTCGCTGAACGTGAGCTCCAACACTAACACAGATCGCCTCCCTTGTGAAATTCTATATAACATCGTCTATTGCTTTGTATCGAGCCAGTATGGGACAGCGTCCCCTACCTGAGAACATCAACATTTACATTCAACGACAATGTCCATGGACTTGTCAGCTGAGAAACATCCTCACAGAGTCACCAAGAACATGGACATGGATTGAACTTCAGAACTGAGACCACCACAGAGGAAGATATGAAGGACTATAGAATTTTTAAGGCTATATGTAATGAATAATGAGGATGAAGAATATATGACGCTATGAAATTCCATGTTAGTCTGAAACTACAAGAGAGGCTTGTGTTCTGTCCTTCTTCTCGTAATATGTGCTGGTGTCGACAGGCGGGGGAGATACAGACACCAGCAGTGTTGGCCAGGAAATTTGGAGAGCACAAATCTCGATTCTATGGATCCACTCTTCCTATGAGAGCTCACAGCACACCCGTGGCCGTGGCTAGCTGCACGAAAGACACTGTGACATCATTTGCATCCTAGACCTTTCACCCAACTTTATGCGCACACACTGTACCTTTAAGGTATGGATGCCTGCCATTCAAACAAGAAAAAAAAACAGGATCATTACAGAATAATTTTGGGTTGTAGTCAAATGAAAGCAAGATAATGCTTTACTACTGACACAGACACGTGTCCATGAATTAGGTTTTCGACCCCGCTGATACACCTGTGCCGTTAACTTATCGATTATCGATCGCCATGCGGCTGGATCATATCATTCATACATGCTCACGCTTGAAAAAAAAACACTTTTTCCACATTTTCTACATTCAGTTAACTTAAAGCAGTCGGGGGTGTTTCTACGCTGCATGAGATTTTTTTTCTTTTTTTTCATGCTTTTGAGCCAATGCATGTGCTGTATGATTCAATTTGTAATTGACTTGGCGTCACCGAATACAGTCACCACTAGCACCTACTAGCACATAAATAGGGAAGGATAGCCTTCGTAGAACACGGTTCTAATCTGCCAACTTTCAACTGTCAACTTGAGGACTGAGTCGTCTAGAGCTTGAAAGCAGAGTGGCTCAACAATTCCAGTCCCGTCACTTGCCCCGTGTGAAGACTTCCTTAGTGAATATTTATACTGGAACTTGGAAACACGACTTCCCAGCCCAAAAGCTAACCACATTGATGATTTTTTTTTTTTTTTTGCTGCATCATCTGATATCGCAGCATACAGTTTAAACACCATGAAAACTGCAATTGTGACTCAGGACAACTCGTTGCAAAATGAAATGACTGCAGGCGGAAATAGAAAAAAAACTAAAAGATATTTGAAATAACTCCACCAGGGAACATGGACAAACGATTTACAAGACAAAACAACACCATGTTTCACCCTCTTAGGTCTTCTTCAGCAAGACAAACAACACTCAGGACAACGAAATGAAGAACGAGCAATCGCTTATCTTCCTATGATTCGAATGTCTGGACACTGAAATATTGTGTTGAAAAGAAGCATGGTGAATGGTTGATTGCCATGAATAACCACTAACATTACTGCTTTCAAATCTCAAGGTTCATTGTGACCATAATTCTTGTGTTCTTTCTGTTGACTCAATGTCTGAAATTATCAGAAGGGTCAGTTGCATTGAAAGGCATCGTTTTGGCTAATAACTGGTTTGTTTTTCTGGTTTCTTGATGAACATAATCAGTAAGCTCATATGAAGACAAAAAGACACTGTTTTCATGTTAAAAAA
>JADBJO010003004.1:37500-47500 GCA_016801955.1 Conus betulinus | reverse complement strand
AAGCTGATCATGGAATTTAACAGGATAGACAGCAGTGACAGAGGATACTACACACACGCACGCACGCACGTACGCACGCACGCACGCACGCACGCACACACACACACACACACACACACACACACACACACACACACACACACACACACACACACACTCACACACACACACACACACACACACACACACACACACACACACACACACACACACACACACACACACACACACACACACACACACACACACACACACACACCACACACAGGGGGGTAGGTGAGTGAAAGGAAGAGAAGAGGAAGAAGAAGAAACCAGCAGAAGTTCCGTTGTATGTGTGAAAGTTTGTTTCTTTCTTTCTTTGTTTTGTTTGTTTGTTGTTTCTTCAAGCGTAGTCGAATGATTACTGTGACGGCAAAACTTGGTTTTCACCCAGACTGGTTGTCGCTGGGTCAGCTGATAGGGTCGGCTTCATGTTCCACACGGCGGTCGGATGAGTCACCAGATATGTCGGGGAGGTGGGGGAGGTGGGGGGGGGGGGGGGGGGGGGGGGGGGGGGGCGAGGGGGGGGGGGGGGAGGAAGGGGAGAGGACGGGGCACAGATAACAGTTGATGAGTCGGGGCCGGGAAGGGGCATGGAGATAATGAAGGTGGTCAGGTAGAGAGGAGGGAAGAGGCATGGAGATAATGAAGGTGGTCAGGTAGAGAGGAGGGAAGAGGCATGGAGATAATGAAGGTGGTCAGGTAGAGAGGAGGGAAGAGGCATGGAGATAATGAAGGTGGTCAGGTAGAGAGGAGGGAAGGGGCGGGTAGGGTTTGGGGACAGGGGTGGGGTGGGTGGGTCGGGGAGGGCGACACCTTTAATCAGCTGGAGTCGGTCCGTCGGTTTATGGTTGCAGACTACACACACACACACACACACACACACACACACACACACACACATTTGTGTCACTTTGGAGATTGTGTGTGTGTGTGTGTGTGTGTGTGTGTGTGTGTGTGTGTGTGTGTGTGTGTATGCTCTCTTTCGTATATCTATTTGTCTATCTTTCTATCTGTCTATCTCCAAATACTCACGAAGTCGGATTTTTAAACGGAGGGACAGCCGTGATATGGCCCTTTACAGTCGCCTCTGCTATAAGCAACATGAACTGTATTAAAGTCTGTTTATTTTTTTTTCCTACTGTGCACGCCCAAAAGTAATTGGTACATAATTCAGTTCAGGGGAAATTTAAGGCGGAGGAAGATGAGCAATGGCCTTCACCTTTCATCACCTGTGTTAGGTCATAGCCCATACCGCCATCAGATTATGCGTATTTTCACACACACACACACACACACACACACACACACGAAAACCACCTCCACTGCCGACAAGATGATCTGTCTGTTTGGAATTTGGCTTGGTGTTTCCTTACTCTGATGATTTACGTTTTCTTCCGTTTTATTTGAACATAGCGCGTTAGCTCCCTAAGAGCGGACTTCAGTTCCATTGTTGTTCATCATGAATGAACTGGCCCAGCTACACCCTCACTCAATCACAATGACACACAATTGTGTGTGTGTGTGTGTGTGTGTGTGTGTGTGTGTGTGTGTGTGTGCGTCCATGTGTGTGTGTGTGTGTGTGTGTGTGTGTCTGAGAGAGAGAGAGAGAGAAAGAGAGAGAGACAGACAGACAGAGTTCACGACACAGCGTCACTTTCTCCTCGAGGCAAACCCCATCTATTTTTTCTTCCGTGGTCACACGCCTCAATTCAGAAAATTTAGCCTCTTTAGGTATTGTATGCTCTTGAAAATTTCAACCCTTACAGAGCCCCAACAGGCCCCTTCTGCCAATTCTTTCAATTAGTTTTAGAGATGTCTACTGATGATGTTGTTCAGAATTAAGAATATAGCCTACCTGATTTCAACTTCTAGGTCTTATAACTCATCTTGTAACCATATCGCTGAGCCAGCTGCGGACTTTCTCATTCCATTCATTTGATTCTGTCTGCTTGAACCACCTTGCAATACCTTGATGCAGATATGAAAAAAAAAGCGTGGTTGCACGGGATGAACTCGTAGATATAATGACAACACGCAGTATGATCCAGTTTAGCTTGTCTACATTTTACTCGAAAAAAAACTTACTCATGGCCGTGGTGTTTGAATTCCTGGTGTTTGACCAGCTAAGGAACGGCACTTCGCCGGCTTATGTCAGCAATTCATTTCTTTAAAAAAAAAAAAAATAAAAAATAAAATAAAAAAAAAAAAAAAGGGGGGGGGGGGGGGGGGGGGGGGGGGGGGGGGGGGAGGGGGGGGAAAAAAAGAAAAAAAAAAAAGAAAAGAAAGAGCCGTGTACAACAACCGTAGTATGTAGCTGTACTTAAAAGGGTTCTGTTTCATCAAGGGGGCGTCACTGCGTGCGGACTAGTCCATATACGCTACACCACATACGCTGTGTTTTGAGACCAAACTGCGCATGATCTTAAGCTGATGAATAAATGAATTGATGACTAAGATCAGAGAACTGTAAAACAGGGTCTCGTGGCTACGACTTAGCAGATGTCTGACTTACGCATTAGCCCCAACGCGCTGCTCAGACCTTGGGTGCCAACTTACATTGGTTGTGCCTTTTTTTTGTTATCATTGTGTGTGTGTGTGTGTGCGTGTATGTGCTGACGCATGTGGGTGTGGATGTGCACATGCACACATGTGCATATGTGTGTGCGTAGGAGTGAGCGCATGTACGTACACACGTGTGTGTGTGTGTGTGTGTGTGTGTGTGTGTGTGTGTGTGTGTGTGTGTGTGTGCACGCGCGCGCGCGTGCGCGCGTGTGGGCATGTATATGCGAATGTGTGTGTGAGCACGTGTAAGTGCATGCGTGTGCGTGCGTGCGCGTGCGGCGTATGTGTGTGTATGTGTGTGTGTGTGTGTGTGTGTGTGTACGTGTGTGTAGTCACTACGTGTGCCTTTGATTGTTTGTGTGCCTTTGATTGTTTGTGTGCCTTTGATTGTTATGCGCCTCTGCTTGCGCGCCTTTGTTTGTGTGTGCCTTTATTGTTTGTGCGCTTTTGATTGTGCGCCTTTGTTTGTGCGCCTTGATTGTTCGTGTGTCTTTGTTTTTGCGCCTTTGTCTGTGTGCCTTTATTGTTTGTGCGCCTTTGATTGTGTGCTTTTATTGTTTGTGCGCCTTTGATTGTTTGTGCGCCTTTGATTGTTTGTGCGCCTTTGATTGTTTATGCGCCTTTAATTGATTGTGTGCCTTTATTGTTTGTGCGCCTTTGATTGTTTGTGCGCCTTTGGTTGTTTGTGCGCCCTTGATTGTTTGTGCGCCTTTGATTGTTTTGTGCCTTTGATTGTTTATGCACCTTTAATTGATTGTGTACCTTTATTGTTTGTGCGCCTTTGATTGTTTGTGTGCCTTTGATTGTTTGTGCGCCTTTGTTTGTGCGCCTTTGTTTGTTTGTGCACCTTTGTGTGCGCGCCTTTGTTTGTTTGTGCGCCTTTGATTGCTTGTGTGCCTTTGATTGTTTGTGTGCCTTTGATTGTTTGTGTGTCTTTGATTGTTTGTGTGTCTTTGATTTTTGTATGCCTGTGATTGTTTGTGGGCCTTTGATTGATTGTGTGCCTTTGATTGTTTGTGTGCCTTTGATTGTTTGTGTGTCTTTGATTGTTGTGTGTCTTTGATTTTTGTATGCCTGTGATTGTTTGTGGGCCTTTGATTGATTGTGTGCCTTTGATTGATTGTGTGCCTTTGATTGATTGTGGGCCTTTGATTGATTGTGTGCCTTTGATTGTTTGTGTGCCTTTGATTGATTGTGTGCCTTTAATTGTCTGTGTGCCTTGATTGTTTGTGTGCCTTTGATTTTTGTATGCCTGTGATTGTTTGTGGGCCTTTGATTGTTTATGCGCCTTTGTTTTGTGCGCCTTTAATTGTTTGTGCGCCTTTGTTTGTATGTGTGCCTTAGATTGTTTGTGTGCTTTTGATTGTTTGTGCGCCTTTGATTGTTCTGCACCTTTGAGCGCCTTGATTGTTTGTACGCCTTTGATTGATTGTGCGCCTTTGATTGATTGTGAGCCTTTGATAGTTTGTGCGACTTTGACTGTTTGTGCGCCTTGATTGTTTGTGCTTCAAAACCTCCGTGCAGATACCTGAGCGTAAAGTACAGCCAGCGTGTAGTCGGATGCTGCATGCAGTTTGTCAGTCATTTTTTTTCAGGCTGCAGATCCGTACCATGAGGATGTGGCGGATAGGGAAAAAAAAAAAAAAAGAGGGCTGTGAACACAGCGCAGGCTTCTAAGGATGCTGCAGGATTGCTCCCGGCTGGTTTTGTTCGGCAGTTGAGGACGGTACTTCTCTGGGTCGCACCCGCGCCTTGGGGTGTGTCTTTTTCTTGTCTACCTCTACTTGCCCGGGGACACTGGGGAATGGTCGAGTGACGGTGAGGAAAGACCCAGTGACTGCAGGGAAAGTCCTGTTGTTGACAGCGGGAAAGACTGTGACCTGGGATTCTCTTCAGAGGGCACGTAAGACCTCTCATGACTGAAGCTTGGCCATGTCTGGTGTTGTCCTGTCTTCACCTGTCTGCGAACAGCGAGGGAGGCTGCGGGATGCACACGGCAGTTGCTTGACGGTGGCGTTTTTCGCCGGTGGGCACTGCAGACATGAAATACGGGCTGATACACCCATGGGAACGCTCCTGTGGAGATTCTGTCGTGTAACATCCAGTGGCCATTACACAATGGCATCTGTCAGGGAGCAGTTAGGTCCCCTAACGTCTTAATGTAATTCCCTGTGCGTGCCTGCACCCTATGTGAACACAGCGTGGGCTTCCAAGGGTGGTGCAGGATTGCTCCCAGCTGGTTTGTTCGGCAGTTGAGGACAGTACTTCTCTGGGTCCTACCCGCGACTTCTGGTATGTATTTTTTCCCCTACACTGAGAAGATCAGAAAACGCTACAGAACAATACGCTGTCCATACAGAACAATACGTTGTTCATACAGAACAACACGTTGTCCATACAAAACAACACGTTGTCCAGACAGAACAACATGTTGTCCATACAGAACAATACGCTGTCCATACAGAACAACACGTTGTTCAGGGACAGAACAACACGTTGTGCAGACAGAACAACATGTTGTCCATACACAACAACACGTTGTCCATACACAACAACACGTGTCCCACAGAACAACACTTTGTCCATACACAACAACACGTTGTCCATACAGAACAACACTTTGTCCAGACAGAACAACACGTTGTCCATACAGAATACGCTGTCCATACAGAACAACACGCTGTCCATACAGAACAACACGTTGTCCAGACAGAACAACACGTTGTCCAGACAGAACAACATGATGTCCATACAAAACAACACGTTTTCCATACAGAACAACACGCTGTCCATACAGAACAACACGTTGTCCATACAGAACAACACGTTGTTCAGACAGAACAACATGTTGTCCATACAAAACAACACGTTGTCCCCACGGGGATGTCGGAGCCTCTTTCAGTACAAATAGCCCCTTGATATCTGCTACTAGAATCTCAATAGTTTAGTTACCGTGTTATGGGTTGCTTGTTCGTCTCTCTCTCTCTCTCTCTCTCTCTCTCTCTCTCTCTCTCTCTCTCTCTCTCTCTCTCTCTCTCTCTCTCTCTCCAAAAAAAAAGAAGAAAAAAGAAAAGAACAAGAAAATCTCTCTCTCTCTCTCTCTCTCTCTCTCTCTCTCTCTCTCTCTCTCTCTCTCTCTCTCTCAATTTTTTTACCCCAATGATCACACCTGTTCCAGATGTGACGTTCATTTCTTTTTTACGGGACATTAACTGACCTGAACAGGTTCTGATTGGCCGGCTGGCCTCTTAAAACGAACAAACAAACAACCAAAAACAAAAACAAAAACAAACGAACATGGAAAAAAACGTTAAGAAATAATGCCAAGTTTTGTGCTGGAGACAAGGGGGACTGGAACTCTCAACCCCCGACTGTAAATAGGTGCTGAGTCACTGAGACCACCAATGAACCACACCTTTGGCAAGGTAAACATGTATTTAAAACCGACCACATTAAAAAAAAAAGTATAATCATTATTACTCTGCCTGTACTCTTTGCTACATGGGTCACCTGTCAGCCAAGATAACTTGCGGTGGAGAATAATCAACGCATTCTTCGCCAGACAATCCTCAAAGAATACCAACCAATGACATCATTTCTATTCATGGTAAACCGAAAGGAGAAGCCATTTGTATCAGGAAAGAAAAACAAACCGGAACCGAATTCTTTACATAGTAAATCGACAGGTTCCTGGTCACTCCCCTCCCCCCCCCCCCCCCCCCCCCCCCCCCCCCCCCCTTTTTTTTTTTTTTTTTTTCCTTTAAAAGAATAATGGAAAAGGACTTGGAATTAACGTTTTATAACAATCTAAATGAAAATTTTGTATCCTGACCTCAGACAATAATTACCTCATTTATGTTGAAGATGAAAAGAAAAAAAAAAGAAGTCCTGAAAGAAGTCAACTCTCTCTCTCTCTCTCTCTCTCTCTCTCTCTCTCTCCTCACACACACACACACACACACACACACCACACACACACACACACACACACACACACATACACACACACACAGAAGCGCGCGCACGCGTGCGCGCGCTTGTGTGTGTGTGTGTGTGTGTGTGTGTGTGTGTGTGTGTGTGTGTGTGTGAACACAGGATTTCTACTATCGGTATTGACCAATATATCATAATGGAAAAAAACGCAGTCTCCAATTACTTGCTGTTTCTTTTTTTTTTTTTTTTTTTTTTTTATTTAAATGTCAGTCGTGATGCAGTTTGGTTAAAGTGAAACCTTTTTGTGACATGAGATAAGGACAAGCCTCGGAATTTCTTCTGAATTAATCAAAAGCGACACGATTCGAGTTTTTTTTTTTTTTTTTTTTTTTTTAAAATTTGTTTTAATTTTTTTTTTTTTTTGTTTCCTACAGGTGATAAGTAGCCAGAGATAGCCCACAGTACAATGAGAGGCTGGATATTCAAGAGAGAGGAGAAGGGTGTGAGGGGGGTGGGGAAGGCGGGGGTGGTGGTTGGGGGGGGGGAGCGGGAGGGGGGACAAGCATACATATCTGTGTCGCAGCTTTGTCGCTGAGAATGTACCAGGTGTTAGTTGAAAATAAATGAGGCAGGAACAGTAAACCAATAAACAATAAACAAGTCGGGAAAGTCTTGCTCCCACAAGAAAACCTAACACAGAGTAACTTTGATTCAAGACTGGCGCAGTCCTTCAAACTCGAATAAAGTCAGACCAAATAATACACAAGACGAACAATTAATAGGGTGTTGTTTGTGGGTTGGGGTGTGTGGGGGGGGGGGGGGGGGGGGGGGGTGGGGGGGGGGGGGGGGGGGGGGGGGGGGGGGGGGGGGGGGGGGGGTGGGGGGGGGTGTGGTGGGAATGACGGGGGGGGGAGGGGGGGGGGGGGGGGGGGGGGGGGGTGGGGGGGGGGGGGGGGGGGGGGGGGGGGGGGGGGGGAGGGGGTGGGGGGGGGGGTGGGGGGGGGGGGGGGGGGGGGGGGGGGGGGGGGGGGGGGGGGGGGGGGGTGGGGGGGGGGGGGGGGGGGGGGGGTGGGTGGGGGGGGGGGGGGGTTGGGGGGGGGGGGGGGGGGGGGGGTGGGGGGGGGAGGGTGGGGGTGGGGGGGTGGGGTGGGGGGGGGGGGGGGGGGGGGGGTGGGGGGGGGGGGGGGGGGGGGGGGTGGGGGGGGGGGGGGGGGGGGGGGGGGGGGGGGGGAGAAAGCGCAGGGCCCAAACAACCCCTCTGTCATCACAGTAATGATTGGGCGAAACCTTTGAACTTAAAGGGG
This sequence comes from Conus betulinus, assembly GCA_016801955.1. NCBI lineage: Eukaryota > Metazoa > Mollusca > Gastropoda > Neogastropoda > Conidae > Conus > Conus betulinus. The sequence continues at coordinate 39,659 of JADBJO010003004.1, read as the reverse complement.
GGGGTGGGTGGGGGGGGGGTTGGGTTGGGGTTGAAAATGAAGACAGACTGGGAACATAAAATAATTAACAGATCCGGGAATGGCATATTGGGCAAGTCTATCTTCAATACTTGCGGGAAGAGCTCATTACCATTACGAACATTTCACTGGAAATGTCATTCTAGAGGCATAATTGTAATTTCGTTCTTTTGAAACACATTACCCTTGGCATAATAGAATCAAAAGAAGTCAAAATGATAATTTTGACGGTTTTTTTTTTTTGTTGTTTTCATTACACAGGACAGAAAAGATATATACTTTTATTTTTTTCTTTGTCTTTATATTAGACTTATCTCTCAATAAAGACTCACCAGAAGAAGATTTCCTCCTTGTATAGATCCAATCTTATGGAACATTTCTTGTATCGAGCTAGATTTAGGAATATTACCGGATACCCAACAAAGAGTCGACCCCCACAGTTTAAAGATCCCATTTGTAAACACTTTCGGGATCATGTATCAAAGGTCATTGTGCAAAGATCCCACTGAATCATATGATATGCAACCATGTTTATGGCGATGTGTTTGAATCTTGCGAGGAAAGTGTTGTTTTTTTTTTCTTAAAGAAAATCATACAACAAACGTTTGATTAAAAAAGAAATGAGAGAGAGAGAGTTTAGTTACCGCCAAGGACATGGACAAACAAAATACAGGACAGACACAATGCATTCTGACCTCTTGGGTCTTCTTCAGGCAAAAACAAATAACATTTAGGACAGTGACGACGGAGAACGAGAAAACCACTTATCTTCTCATATTCGCTGCACGAACCAAAATGGCCGCCGCACGGAAATGTGGAGCTTAAAATAGAATGAGGAACAATGAAAACCAAATCCAAAATCTGAATCTTTTGATTTCAGTATTTTTCCATACTTTTTTTTTCCCACGCTGACCTGCCTGATTTGCATGCATGGTCAGTCCATGACCTGGTTTGTGAATAGAGGACAGGTAAGAGCAGGTCACGTTAATTCGCTGACCGCACACAACGCAGTGAAGAGTGTTGGGGGGTGGGGTGGGGGGGGGGGAGGAGGTCCACAAGAATGCCTCCAAAAAAAAAAATTTTTGTTTTTTTTAAACCTGAAAGGCCCGGTCAAGCGGGTCTTGTTTTTCGGACTCTCTCTCCTCTCTCTCCCTCCTCCTCGTCATCGTCTCTCTCCTTCATCTCACCTCCTTCGTCGCGTGTCTGTGTCGTCCTCTCTCCTCTCCTCTCTCTGTGTGTGGTGTTTGTTGTGTGTGTGTGGTGTGTGTGTGTTTCTTCTCCGTTCTCTTTTTCCGGTCCTTTAAATGCTCGATCTATCTTTCTGAACTGTCTGTCTGTCTTATCTCTCGCTGTTTCTCTCCTCTCTCTCGTCTCGTCTCTCTTCCTCTCTCTCTCTCGTGTGTGTGTGTGTGTGTGTGTGTGTGTGTGTGTGTGGTTGTGTGTGGGTGGTGTGTGTTTCCTCCGTTTTCTCTTTTTTCCGGTAATTTATGCTCCTCTATTCTTTCTGATCTCTCTGTCCGTCTATCGCTCCGTTTCTCTCTCTCTCTCTCTCCGTTCTCTCTCCTCTCTCTCTTCTCTCTCTTCTCTCCTGGCCTCTCTCTCCTCGTCTCTCATCCTCCTCTCTCTCTTCTCTCTTCGTTCGTTGATATCCGTCTTTCTGTCTGTTCTCTCTATCTGATATGAGGCGCATACAAAGCGTGTCCCTGGCTTTCTGTTGGGTCTTGTTTACTTACTGTGTCTGTCCAATCGCTACTCTCCAATATTCTCTCCTCCCCTCGCGTCGTCCTCTCTAATCCGTTTCCTTCTCTCCTCGCTCCTCGCCCTCGTCCTCTCCCAGGGGCCTCGTCCCTCCCTCTCCTCTCCCCTCTCTCCCTCCCTCCCGCTCTCCCCCCTTCCCCCTTTCTCCCTCCCCTCTCTCCTCCCTCTCCTCTCCTCTCATCTCTCTCCGTTTCTTCCCTCAAAATCTCTCCCTGCCCTCTCCTCTCTCCTCCTCCTCCTCTCCTCTCTCACTCTCTCCTCTCCTTCTTCTGTCTCCTCCCTCTCTCCCCTCCCATCCCTCACTCCTCCCCTCGCCCTCCTCGTCTCTCTCTTCCCTCCTCTCTCTCTCCTCTCTCTCTTCCCCTCTTTTCTCTCTCTCTCTC
>JADBJO010003004.1:12500-17500 GCA_016801955.1 Conus betulinus | reverse complement strand
GTGAGGTAGGGGGTTGGGGTGGGAGGAGAGGACTGGGGGCTAGGACAGAGAGGAGTGTGGCACGGGAGGATTGAGAAAACGTGTTGGCTGGGGGAGGTGTGTTGGTGGTGTTTTGGGGTGGACTTCTCTTTCTTTGTTCTCAGCTCTTATTTCTCAGGTTTTCTCTCTTTCTTTTTACATACATAAACAGGCGCACGCTCGCGCGCGCATGCGCACGGGCACGCACGTGCGCGCGCGCGCGCACACACACACACACACACACACACACACACGCACGCACACACGAGAGAGAGAGAGAGAGAGAGAGAGAGAGAGAGAGAGAGAGAGAGTCACAATTCATAAATTATCTTGTGACCATTGCTAGAGCATTGGAGATATCAAACAACCGCTAAACAACTTGAATTAACATAACATCTGCATCATGAACGTAACGATGATTCTCTTATCATGCAAGAGCAGCTCAAACAACACTGTAACATTTCATAAATTTGCTAAATCTTAACCTAGGCGCATGCGCTCTCTGTCTGTCTGTCTGTCTGTCTCACACATACACACACACACACACACATGCGCGCGCGCGCGCGCGCGCGCACACACACACACACACACACACACACACACACACACACATCACTCTCTCTAAATACACACACAAATACACACACACACACACACACACACAACACACACTCTCTCTCTCTCTCTCTCTCTCTCTCTCTCTCTCTCTCTCTCTCTCTCTCTCTCTCTCTCTCTCTGTTCAATCAGAGCGTGGTGTGTTAGTTGTACCTCAATTCATGTCTTGACTCGCAACAGTGTCACCCCTGAGGCAGTGTCAGTCGGGCAAGAGTTATCGGTTCTTTACAAATTGCGTCCCCTTGATCCAGCAGTCGGCAGCCGTGTTGTCGAGGTGGTTTATTTTTGACCAGTGAGACAATGGCGTGACAGGGACAGACAAAAGATCCTCACAGACGGATGTTGACCCCTGTTGTTTGGGTCACAGAGCCCCTGGGAGACAGTTAGCGACTGCGTTCAGTCAGCGTCTCGTTTCACTACCGTCTCTTACTGTTCTGTCGTTGATTACTTCCCTATTTTTCTCTCTCTCTACCTTTTAACAGCTTTTCACAAGTTCCCCCACTGTTTCCTTAATATAAGGGAAACCACCCAGCTGTCATCAAATTTCTTGCCACTTCCTATTATTTTTATTTATCTATTTCTACGTTTCAGCATGTTTTCCTGACATGTTTTATGCTTCTTTCTTGAAAGACATTACTTTTTTTTTAAACCACTTTCTCCGACTGTTTTGTTTTTCCTCGCCATACTTTTCTGCCATCTTCTGTGTTTTTTTTCTGCTTTCCTTTCCTTCTTTATGATAATTTTTCCCCCCTTCCTTTTGCAACATTGTTATGGTTTACCGAAACATTCCTACGCTATCGTTCTTTTTCTGCATCCCTCCCCTCTCTCGCGCCGTTTTTTGCGGTCCCCCTCCACCCCCCTCCTCCTCCCTTTTTTTTTTTTTAACGATCTTTTGAAACGTTTGACACTGTTAGAGCTTTGTCTTTTTTAAAAATAAGTTTTCTTACCTTTTCTTTGACATGTACTAATGATCTAAAATCCTTTTTCAACACTTGCCCATTTTTTCCTACTTCCCCTTGCCCCATTCTATGTTCCGTTACCTTTTCCCCACCTTTTCCAACGTTTGTGTTACTTTCCCAAAATGTCCTAACGTTTCCATGCGGTTGTTTTGTCCGTTTTCTGTCCCATTTCTATGTCTTCCTGCCTTTAAACTATTCTTCACTACCCTTTGCTATGTTCTACTGCTTGTTCCCTATATTTTCTCTTTTTTTTTCCGTACCATTTTCTGCCCTGTAGCCTGTGTCTTACTTCTGGTTCCTGTCTTCCTTTCCTCTAGGTCAAAAAGTGAGAGAATCTCCCGTCTTGATTCTATTCTCTCCCTTCTTGTTCTGTGCCTGTCTTTCATGGTGTTTTGCGCGCTGTGTCGTCAGAGAAATGGGAGGGCCCCCTTCCTCTGGTGCTGTTTGCTACCTTTACCCCTTCTTTCCTTCACTTTACAACGTTTTTTTTGTGTTTGTTTTTGTTACATTTACCTGCCGTTTCTGACCCTTTCCCACGTTTTCTTGCCTTCGCAACCTTTCTGTTTTTGTTTTTTTCTGCACCCAAGCAGTTACTACAAAGATCTGTTTGTTCTGCGGGAAAGGTCGGTATCGGGAGAAGCATGAGTCCAGCAGGGTACCTGGAAGACAAAGATCTGTTTGATTCGCGGGAAAGGTCGATATCGGGAGAAGCACGTGTCGTGCAGAGTACCTGGAAGACAAAGATCTGTTTGTTCTGCGGGAAAGGTCGGTATCGGGAGAAGCACGAGTCATGCAGAGTACCTGGAAGACAGTGGTGCATTGTGCCCGTGTCTAAAATGTTCCTTCCGCCGCTTCTTACGTTGGAACACTCCTGTCCTTAACGTTACTTCGCCAACCTTTTCAGCTGTTCCTAGACTTTGTTTTAGTTTCATTTTTTGTTTGTTTGCTTTTAATACTCTTTTCTGAGTCTTCTACTGGTTTGTTTGCTTTTAGTACTTTTCCAGAGTTTTCTACGTCACATTACTTTCCCGTTTTTTTTTTTCTTAGTTTTCCTATACTTTGTCAGTGTTACATGACTTTTTTTTATCACCCCTAACTTTTCCCATCATTTCTGCTTTTCCATCTTTTCCATTTAAAATAAAATCTTATCTGCTCCCAGTGTTATCTGTTTCTTCTACTTTTTTTAAAATTTGCTTTTGTTTTTTCTCTCTCTCTTTTTTTTTTACCTTGTACATCTCGTTGCTTTTTTCCCTACTTTTCTTACGTTTTCTAACATTTGTTCACATCATTTCCCAAAGTGTACTGGCATTTTCCTACATTTACCGATCACTTCATATGCTACGTTTTTCTCATCTTTTCCCAAAACGTATGTTCCCTTTCTCCATTTTCCCACTTTTCCGTACGTTTTCCGACCATTCCTCTAAACCAAATGTTGTTTTCACCCATTCCTTAGTGTAAGTGCTTTTTTCTGCACTATTTCCTCATGTATTCCGATTCTCCATTCTCTTTCCTAAGGTTTCTACTGTTCCTACGTTTCCCTATGTCTCCCTGTCTGACCAATTACTATGAAACTTGCCTTGTTCTGAGGAATGCTGGTGATTTGGTGACGAACGTTTTTTCAGTTTGTAACACGGGATCCCCAGAGGATGACATTACCTTTGACATGCACCTCGTAGGAAGTTTTAGTCACGAACGTAAACTCGAATGTTACAATATCAACCAAAAGCATCAGTAACCAGTCATATATATCATAATAGTCAGTGCCTCACGCTATCCCTTTTCTATTTCTCCCGGCTAGAACTCTCAGAATCTGTCGTCGTTAAAAGTGTGTGTGTGTGTGTGTGTGTGTGTGTGTGTGTGTGTGTGTGTGTGTGTGCGCGCGCGCGCGCGCGTGCGCGTGCGTGCGTGCGTGCGTGTGTGTGTTTAGTCTGTGGCCCGTTTTGATAATCCCACCATCAGTCAAGGCAGTCGCATTCACTCTTCAGGGATTGCTAGCGATAAAATGAATGCTGCATAACTCGACCTCCATCTCCACATGGCATGCTTGGATGAAGAGAACGGAAAATAGGACCAGAAGCCCGCGATCTCTGCCCCCGCTCACCTCCACCCCTTCCTCCCCCCTAGACTGCGCTCTGGAAATAGTGCGGAAGGGTCACGCAGTGGGGTTCAGGGAGAAGTCCTGCTGGCTGGACGACACACGCACCGAGATATAGGAAAGAGTCTGAACAGTGCAGCCCTGACTGAAAAACGCACATAAAAAGAGATAGGAAAGAGTCGGGTTGACTGAACAATACTTGCAGAGAAAACAAAACAAGGCAAAAACAGAAAATGCAAACACACACACACACACACACACACACACACACACACACACACACACACACACACACTCCGGAAAATTAGTCCTGGCTTGAACGGCATATGGCCTATCAAGTAAGAAAGAGTAGTCCTGACTACATTTATTTGAAAAAAAAAAAAAAAAAAAATTGCTTTTGAAAAATGGGTTGGCGACACCTGCAGTGAAAAGTATGAAAAATGTATGCTGACTGAACGGCGCTTGGGTGTATGTCGCCAGAAGCAGTGGAGAGCAGGGCGCCGCCTGCACGCACCCGACTTGACAAACCGACCAGACAGGGAAGATGATAAACACACACAACAGACGTGGGTTTGCAAAGCTTGGCGTGTCATTATTCTGTTGTCTTTCTTTTCCTTGCTTTTTTTTTAAAAAATTATTTTCTTCCGTGATTTGAAAAAAAAGGCGCTTTCAGGTGTGTATTGTTCGCGGAGTCCTAAGAGAGGGGGGGGGGGGGGGGGGGGGGGGGGGGGGGGGGGGGGGGGGAGGGGGGGACAGAGAGAAAGGCGTGGTGAAACGGATACGCCCAGCAATGCAAGGCAACGGTAAAGAAGAGAGAACTCCAGTTTCAAGGACATTAGCTTAATTTTACCTTAAAAAAAAAAGTTTTCTTTTTTTCTAATTTCCATTTAACATTCGCGGTTGTAGGGTTTGCCATTCACAAATTTATGAACAAACAAAGAGAGACATGGAGAGATGGGACTGGGATGGATTCCCAAATGATAAAACGCCAAACGAGAGAGAGAGAGAGAGAGATGTTTTCTTTTTGTTTAACTTCGTGTGTATAGAAAGACACACAGAGAAACAAAAAGCTTTATTAAACCACCAAACGAATGACGGTAGTGAAGAGCATCGTCCACAGTGGCTCAGCTATATCAGTCACCCTAAACACACCAGCCTTCTCTGGAGGGGATGGGGGGTTGGTAAGATAATGTTGCTTAGGGATGGGGGTTGGAGTGAGGAGGTTAAGCTATTGCCATAACTATCAATCCTTGAGTGAGACCAGAACAATTCAAATGACAAAACACAACAACCAAACAAGCCCCACCAAACCA
>JADBJO010003004.1:0-2500 GCA_016801955.1 Conus betulinus | reverse complement strand
TCAATTAGTTTAGCTCTGCCTTTGAAGAAGGTATTAAGTTTGATAAAAGCTCTTCTCTCTTCTAAGGGTTTCCATTCTAATTTCCTCATGTTCTTCCTAGTATTCCCCTTCTCTCTGATATGGTTTCCTGTTACGAAACCGTGCTGCTCTTTCTGAATCTTTTCGAGGTTATCAATGTCCTTTAGATGGTAAGGATCCCAGACTGAGCAAACCATATTCCAGTACTGGTCTAACCAGTGTTTTTTGTAGCAGTCGTCTTCCTTAACCTTTTTGGGGCAGTCGTTGATATTCCTGTATAAGAAAGCTAAGATGTTATTTGCTTTCTTACATACTAAATTGTAATGTTCTTTCCATTTGAGACGACTATCTATAATCACGCCTAAATATTTTGCAGCATTGGTTTCTTTAAGAATAGTATTGTGAATAGAATATCTGATCTAGTTGGTGAGCGTTTATTACATATACGCAACACTTGGCACTTCTGGGGATGAAATTCCATTTTCCAAGTTCTTTCCCCACTCTTGTAAAAGCGTTTAGATCTTCTTGTAGAATGCGTGTATCATTCTCCACAACAACTTTCTCTCTCTAGGGAGGTAGTGAAACTCATGCGGTTATTTACTGCAAGGTACAGAGAGGGAGGGGGGTGGGGGGGGGGGGGGGGGGGGGGGGAGTCAGCCGACAAGGTAACACGCGTTGTCAGTACTTCAACAGATCCGCCACTCCTCCGAACAAATGGGAAACACGGTGGATGTGCATGCTTCTTTCTTTTATTTTCTGTTGAAACACACACACACACACACACACACACACACACACACACACATTCAAGACAATGAAAACAAAGAACCAACAGTCACTTACTTCCTCAAACTGGTGCAAAGTGGACGTTGATTGCCTGAAGAAAACCACAAAGCTCGAAACGCGTCGTGTTTTGACTTGTGATTTTCTTTTCTTTTTTTTTTTTTTTTTTTTTTTTTTTTTTTTTGGTTCGGCAGAATAGTAATTTTCTTTTGTTTCAGTTTCCGTCTGCAGTCACCTCACTTTGAAATCAACTTTTACAGTTTACTGTCATTATTCTTCTTGTATTTTCAAACAAGGTAACTCCCGTGTTCAGTCGTCTGCAAAGAGATGCCTTTCGCTACGTCATAGATCCCCCCACTACATATCTATGGCTACGTGATTGCCTTCAATCCGTAAGACGCCCCCCCCCCCCCCCCCATTTTTGATTTTGCGAGTTGTCGCCCCTGTTGGTAAACTTTCAATCCGATGCTGACGACATTTCTGTTTAGCCCCCATAACACATCCGCTTTGAACAAACTTTAAAGAAGATTTATTGCTCTGCCGAGCGAAAGAGACAAACGAAATGCAAGACAAAGCACGACACGTTTCGACCTCTTTGGTCTTCTTCAGGCAAGACAAACAACATTCAAGACAATAAAAACGAAGAACGAACAATCACTTACGTTCTCTAATTAGACGCAAAATGGATGTGGTGAAACTGTGAATCTTCTAAAGTTTGTTTCAATTTCCACTTGCAGTCTCTTCACTTTGTGCATTGGTTATGCATGTCCTAAAAGCATGTGTGCGTCTGTGAGTCTCAGTGTGTGTGTGCATACTCAAGTTCACATAGCATGAGAGACACCGAAAAAAAAAGGGGAGGTTTAGTTGCCTTTCAGCACACCATTATCTACAGTTGGTGTATTCTGTTTGCAGTTCAAAAACTGGTAAACACCCACTAAATGGGGTGATTTATGTAGATCTAGAATGGCAACTGTGATTCAAAGATCGCTTCCAGGCCTAAATGCACGCAAGTTACTAGGCTAACGTGAATGGTGTAGAGTTACAGTTTCCTAGTAGTTTGTACAGGCGTCGCTGTGACGCTAGGCTTATCAGCCAATGCAAAGTTAGGAGGGATATTCGCTGCATTTCCTAGAAATGTCGTCTGCCAGTAGAATGTCAGCAAACGGTTGCATGAGTATTAAATGTAAACATACAACGTTCACTCGGCTGTTTTCTACAAATCTCATCATAGGAAAAACGTAAATATTCCACAGTAGGCCTAATGTTGAAACCAGTTTTAAAACAACGCAAAATGTGGGTCGATCTTTTCCATCGTGGCCTGTCGTCTGCTGCTCGCAGGGGTTCTAGCACTAGCAGTCTGAGATTTCGTCCACGCTTAACACGTTCTCCGACCAGCTCTTTCTCTCACTGCCTCTGTGACGGCCTCCTTCAAGCGTGTCTTGCAGGATTCTTTGCCAGCGAGTCGTGTCGTGTCACGTGATCAAACAACATCATCTTTTTCTCCTCTTGACCGTAGCTAAGAGGAGGGGTTCCTGTGGTCCTGCCAGTGTGGTCACATGCTCTCGGACAGGGTCGTGGTTCTGTGCTCCGTCCAGGAAATGTGGAGCAATCTTCAGTATGCCTTCATTTCCCCATCCCATATAGCACTGGTTCGGTTTTCTAAGCCTACTGGTTAGGTCTCTCTTGAGGGCACATAAGG
>JADBJO010003003.1:260000-267500 GCA_016801955.1 Conus betulinus | reverse complement strand
ATGAAACCCAAAGTAACAGAATCTATTTTAACGAACGTTTGTGAAAAAAAAAAAATGTTATGTTGCCGGGCCTGAGAACGAATCTGAAACTTTTGGAGCGGATCCGTAACACGTGATCCAGGGTCGGTTTTAACAACAAGGCATAAAATAAACTGGACTGATTTTTAACAAAAAACTTGGTGGTGAAAGGACGAAACAGCCCCCACAGCCGAAACCGTTAAAACGTTGTTTGGGCCTGCACCAAATGGCGGATTCACATTCCGGTAGAGTAGACCTTGACAAAGGACTGCGTTTTCCTAAGTTGATATAGAACTGCAGTTTCCCAAGTTGACAAAGACTTCGTTGACAAAGGACAGCGTTTTCCTCGGTATCTTTCTAGCCAGCTTTGTTATTGATGTCTTGTTCTTGTTATTGTCGCTGTTAGCGTGCCCATGACGGAATACTGAGGGGGCGGGGGATTGGATGGGATGGGTGTGGATGGGGTGGAGTGGGAGATGAAGGGAAGACGGGGGAGTGAGGAGGAGCGGGGAGGGGGGGGGGGGTATGGGAGTCACCCCCGAAATGATCTGCCCTCTCATTAGCGAAGTCATCGGATGCCTTTCAGGGGATGGCAGGCGTGCCATGCATGTCCGCTTTTGATGCCCACGACCAAAGCCGCATTTCCTCTTCTGATCTTTATGAACTCAGCAGAAGAACATCCCGACTATGAAAAAAAAAAAAAAAAAAAAAAAACAGTAAACAAAAAACGAACAAGCAAACAAAAAGAAAAGAAAAAGGTCCTCATTAAATCAAAGCCGTTAAAATGTAAAAACAAATAAAATAAGATTCGACTCGACCCCAGACCAACGCAGCTACAGTGCAACCCTAACTCAAAACCCGACTCCCAAACTAACTCGACTCAACCCCATCCCAACCCAGTCCCAATCTAAACCTAAATACCAACCTAACCCCGTCCCAATTCATTGCCAATCCCTTCCCATTCCCATCCCAACTTAATCTCAATCCCTACCCAATACCAAATCCCATCCCAATCGCAACCCAATTCCCGATCCCAACCCAACCCCAACCCAATCCTTTCCCAACCCAATCCAATGCCAATCTAACCACACCCACCCAGTACATACCCAAATCAACCCAATCCAATCCCAACCCAGCCCAATCCCTTTTCCGACCCAACCCAATCCAAAGGCGGCCCAAATCAAAGCAACCCAACTGGACCTTAAACCCAACAACCCATCCTGAACATACCCAGCTCAGTCTAACCCAACCAAGGCCAATCCTAACCAACCCAATCCAACCCAGTCAACCATTCTGTCAAGCGGGTAGATGTTCTCGCCTTCATCGATCAGGTAAAGAGGAGACAATTGTATTACTCCCATAATGCAGGCACAATTTATCCTTGTGAGTTTTCATAAGATTTTATACAGCAACGGTCGGGTCAGGTTTTGGATCAGGGTAAGGGTTACGTCACAGTCGGGTTTTGGTCAGGGGTAGGGTTTGGGTAGGATCAGGGTTAGGTTAGGACTTAGAGTCAAGCAATCATGGGTGAAAGAGTCTTCTGCTTTTGTTATCCAAGTTCTCATTTCTGAAATAAAGGCGCCGCCCAGTCAAACCACCCTTCATCAGACCATCAGGCAAACCTGCCATGTGTGTGTGTGTGTGTGGGGGGGGGGGGGGGGGAGGGGGGGGGATGGGAGGAATCTGAATAGAACTCTTCACGGCGTTTGACACAGCTGCCAGTCAATGAGTCACATGGTCCGACAGATACAGAGACAGACAGGCAGACAAGACACAGACAGACAGAGAGGCAGGCAGGCGGACAGGCAGGCGGGCAGGCAAGCGAGCGGAGTGCCGATCAATCATCCCATTAAGACACAGCCCGGGCGGACAGCCGAGGTCTCCATTCACTTGCCCCCTGTCCATCTCTGGGAGATGGATTATACAACATCGCTCTGGTCAATGACGCTGGACTTTTGAAAACTATGGCGTGAGAGCGCGGCGTCAAACGTTATTGATTTTCAGTACAGACTGGGCGGGGGAGGGGGGGGGGGGGGGGGGGGGGGGGGGGAGTGGAGTGGAAGGGGAGGAGCCAATAGGGCGATGCATTTTGTATATCTGCTTATTCATTTTTATTCATGTATTTTTTTCAGAAATCCTTTCCCAGTTTACAAATATTATAGTGTGGACTCGAATTATATCTTTTGGATTCATTCAATAAAAGCAAAAACAGAATTACTGAGCCGCTAAACGAAGGCACGAACAAATTGCAAAATACAACGCGTTTCGACCGGTTGGTCTTCTTCAGGCAGAATTGGGTCTTCTTCAGATAAATGACTATCAACGTATTGGAAACAGAGGGCGAATGAAATCACTTATAATCTGGTGCAAACTGTGGCGTGGTTTGTTTTAGATTATGCTTATTGTTTTTTCTTTGAAAAGGTGCGTCAAGGATGAGCCATTATCGACACACCAAGAGTGTGCGTAGGAAAAAAAAAAATAAGGCAAATCAATGTCGGTGAATAAGATTATGTCTATTATTTATTGGCTGGAAGCAAGCAGCAGCTTATCAATTCTGCCGTGAATGGGTTTCAGTGGGAGTGTGGGAAACTTATCACCGAAAGAGAACACGGAGCTTTTGTTCTGTTTTAGAGATTTATTTGCTAAAGGAAGGGGCGACGCACGTTCGTTTATCTGTGTAATAAAAATCGACTTACGCTTTCAGGAAAGGGCTAATACTATAGCATGCGCACGCGTTCGTGCATGCACACACACACCCCACACACCCACACCCCACACACACACAGCACACACACACACACACCACCACCCACCACCACCACCACCATCACTACTACCACCACCACCATCCAGGCGCATTCCATAAACATCACATTCTGATGTTGACAAGCACACGGCCAGAGATGTACGCACCCATACTGTTAGCCCAGACCCTGCTCTAACCGGTAGATGCAGGCAGTTTGGGCCATGCAACCAAATGGCAATATAAATAGCAAACAAGTAGGGTAACTCTTGATCCCATATGAAATACCTACAGGCTCATCATATCACCAAACGAACGCTGCTTACGACACTAGATCGCCCAGCAAAAATGACGACACCGAGCTCACAGAACAAAAAAAAAAAAAAAAAAAAAAAAAAATCCTCTGCCTTATTTTAAGATTTTGCTTTCACACCAGAAGACATATAGCTTTTACATTCAATGTTAAACAAACAAGGTATGTCTTTGCTCCTGAAGAGAAAGAAAACGAGGACGGGTAGGTGAATAATACCCTTTGGAAGCCAGCATATAGCGTTACCCGTCAGGCTCTCACCTGAAACCTGCAGGACAGAAAGAAGAAGCAAAGACCCAGACACAGTGGGAGATGAGACACTGAGACAGAGCTGAAGAGGAAGAAACCCAAATCAGCGGAGACCAAAAGGACAAAGGACAGGTATGCTGGATCAGAACAGGCACCACTGAACACCACCAAAGTGACTCGGCAGCAGCGCAGTGTCTCCTCCGATGGGTTGCCTCTTGACGACTTGACATTTACTGCCCCCTGTCGATTGCCGGTGCCGGGGCTGCGGTGGGCTGGACCGGGCTGTGGTTGTGGACGGAGGGAAGGTGGGTGGGGGGGGGGGGGGGGGGGTCGGAATGAGCGGCGTGGATGCAGTGCCACTGAGGTGGCACAGAAGATGGGACAGAAATAAAAAAGGACGAAGGACAACCCGCAGTCGAGCACGCAATAGACCTGTTGCTGACAGCCTTGAAACAGGTGTCCCATAGTCATGTGGCTAGGTCACCTGTCTAAAAAAAAAAGTAACGCACTGAGACACCCACCTATCCGGAAGTAGCTGGTTCGAATCTCGGCAGCGCCTGGAAAGAAAAAAAGAAAAGAAAAAAAAAAAACCCTGACAACCGAGAAGCAGCTAGGAATCATGACCTGGATGCGGCCCGGCCCCCTTCAAGCGTAAGAAGCTCAAGGTCGAAACACTGTCCGGAGACGGGGTTCTTCTTTGAAGACCTTCTGCTGCGAAGCTCTCTCTCTGAGTCCCCCCCCCCCCCCCCCCCCACCCTCCCCCTCACGTACTTTTGGGGCTATGGGCCTAAGCAAGCAATTACGGTGAAAGAGTTTGCATGCACAAGAATGGAATTACGGTATTGAAGTACCCATTCACCTAACACACATTCGGACAGAAGGCACATAGAACGACAATAACAATAACAAAACACTTCCCACTCCCTCTCCCACCCCTTAAAAGTTCCACGCTTGCCTTCAACCCCCGAGGGATGAGTGCGGAAAGTGGAAAAGATGAACAAATGCTATTTAACATTTATTGAAAAGCGACGTGGTGTTTTGATCCTGAATATTGACTCACAGAATATGCAGACGAACAGAAAACAAATGCAGCTCACCTCAGTGTGCAAGACATGAAAGGGAATCTGAAATGAGGCAGGGGAGACAAATAACAAATAACAAACAAGGGCGGTAACTCGGCTCCCTGGTGAAAACAACTCCACATAGACTTTAGAATAATGTGAATTTGCGCTTGAACAATTCCACTGTAGGACGAAAAGTTTCTCTCTCCCTCTTAGGTCTCTCCCTCTTTCTCTGTCTGTCTGTCCTTGTCTATCTCTGTCTGTCTGTCTGCCTGTCTGTCTGCCTGTCTGTCTGTCTGTCTGTCTGTCTGTCTGTCTGTCTCTCTCTCTCTCTCTCTCTCTCTCTCTCTCTCTCTCTCTCTCTCTCTCTCTCCCTCTCCGTTCTTTGTCCACAGAATTACTAGCTTCATAACTGGTGAGTTGTTTTTCTTTATCCCGCCATTGAGGTAACCACATTCTATCTTCGGGTCATTGTCTAAATACGATACCAGTATGTCTGTGTTACATTCTCATATCATTCATCCTACAGGCACACGACTGCTTACTCTTCTCCCGAAAGGTGAGTTTTGATTGAACGTGCGTGCAAGATTGTGTATGCACGCATCACGCACTGGGTTTCTGTTTTTTCAAAAACATCACCTGAAGAATTCGAACTGTGGTCTGCTCAAAGATTAAATCCGAAGAGAAAATCTCTTCGAATCTCGCTTATCTCGCATGGGAATTGAACCCTAAACCTCGGCAGAAGAGCCTGACACCTTACCGATTAAAGCCACATATGATATGTTATCCTGTTGAATATTATTTCCATCTTTCGGCTTCATTTCAGACCTCCTTTCTTTGTCAATTCAGAAGTGGGTGCTATCATATACAGCATCTCCATAGCTTTTAAGATGACATACTAGGATGGCCCCCTACAACTTGAGTCTTCCCTGACCGCAGACACTGGCATCAACTTGTATTAAGAACACAGCTAAAGAAGACATCAGCGAGAACGAGACACACCCGTGAGATGGTAAAAGGAAAGCGCTAATGAAGCCAGGGTGGAGCAGAAGCCCAAGACTTTTCGCCCTAGACGATACCCTCGCCATTTACCCGAGGACTCGTCCTGAACCTCCTCCTCCTCCTCCCTCCCTCCCCTCCCCCCCCCCCCCCCCCCCCTGCTCTCCTATCGCCCGACTAGATTATCGGCGAGTCCGAGAGACGCAATATCCTGTAATTGATGCCTCGGGCGTCCATTAGAGGTACATCTAGTCTTTACTGCTTTCGCTACCTACCTTTGGCTGATTTTCCTGTTTCCGTCTCTTACCTAGCCTTTCTTCAGTCTCTTGACCTTTTCAACTCCCCCTCCCCCCTCCCCCACCTTTGCCTGCTTTTTTTTGTTGTTTGTTTGGTTGCCAGTTTTCTACCCTCACCCCCCCTCCACCCCTTTCGTACCTTTTCCGACCGTCCCTCTACCTGAATTTTCACTTCAAACCTTAGATGACTAAATCGGAAATGCTGCTATTTTGGTGAATCACGCGCTGTGTACAAGTTTTTGTTTGTTGTTGTTTTGTTAAACTACATACACTTACAGCAGACGACACCAGCAAAACTTCGGCCTGCACGACTACAACACAGCCCAGCAAAATCAGGTCCACTGGTCAGCTTTGAATTATCCACGCTGTAACTTCGATTTGACACAGATTTGCCTCCAAGTCCCATGCTGGAACGAAGAAAGAAAGAAAGAAAGAAAGAAACAAAAAAAACACACCAACCAAACAGAAAACAAAAGAACAAAACCCCGGGTGTCAGATTCATTGTTTTGAGTTTCAGTTTCAAATTCATCCGAATGTGTCATCGCATGCGGACTGGTCCATATACGGTACACACCAAATCACGCTTAGTGTCGAGACCATATTGTGAACGATTTAAAGCTGATGGGTGAATGAATTAATGACTGAGATGATGAGAGACTTTGAGAAGAGGGTTTCATGGCTACGACCTAGTACTTGTATCTACGCAGTAACGCACTGGTCAGACCTTGTACCACCTAACATTGGCACCATTGTTGCATCTGTAAATGTGTTGATGATGTGCACTTTTGTGTGTATATGTGTGTGTGCATGGGTTGTGTGGACACGGCCCCATGTATATGCCCAGTGTATGCGAGTGTGCATGTGTGTACATGGGTGCGTGCGCGCGCGCGCGCGCGCGTGTGTGTGTGTGTGTGTGTGTGGGAAGAGCTAGAGGAGAAAGGTTTGGGACATAGGAAATGAGTCATAGGAAATCATCTCTTCTGTGAGTTGCATTTCTGTTCTTGAGAGTTCTGGCTCCAGTAGAAAGAGTACAGAGAGGTTGAAATGGACCGATGGCAGGCCTCTCTGTCTGATGAGTCTGACACAGAGTTGTCCAGCTCCCACTCTTGCTGGCCTCTTCCGTTGAGGTCTCAGAGTAGGCGTGGGTCCATTGCCCTACAGGGCGGGTCTGAAAGGGGTGATCTACGCCGACAGCTTTTCTCTCGGCTTCAGACGGTCGTGGGGCAGAATGCTGGGCACATTGTGTCTGGGGTTTGTCTTTTTTTTTTTTTTATGACGATGGCGCTCTGCTGTGTGTTAGGATGTATTTCTTTTTTTTTTTTTTCTAATTCTTTTCTCTTTTCTACGATGGTTTACTGCTGTATGTTGGGATCTTTTTAAATACTTTTAAAAGCGTTGAGCTGTTCAATTTACAAGACAAGTAGGCTACGTAAGCATAATCACTCCGTCAAAATGAATCAGTAGAGAACGACAAGGATAGAACTGAAGTTGGATTGTTAAATGATTAAGTGAAATATAGCACGTCTAAGTTTTGAACCTCCTCCACTCAAGGCAGCACGAACCTTGGGCATGGACTAGTCTGGCGCGTCTACTGAGCACCGATACATTTTCCGTTGAACTAAATGTTTTGTTGTTGTTGTTGTAAATTTGTTAGTCTGAATCTTTTATTTAAAGGCCATAAATGGTGCATCTGTTTCTGTCCTGTCCTTCTGCATTTTACCGGTCGAAACTAAGCACGATGTCTGTTGAAACGTGGACTACAACACCCTCGGATGCTCGGTCGTGGAACTGGTTGTTGCCCGTGTGATTGTGAAAGACTTTTAT
>JADBJO010003003.1:232500-240000 GCA_016801955.1 Conus betulinus | reverse complement strand
ACACAATGATGAAATGTTTGAACAAAAGAAAAGAGAAAAAAAAGAAAGAAAGAAAGAAAGAAGAAAGACAATGCAGACTATCCTCAAAACTTGTCTTTCAAGCACATGTAAACCGCACATGAAAATTAGTTTTCCGCTGGCAAATATAGAAAAGATGCGACGTCACTATTTCGAAGCGAAGTGGCCAGATTCCCGATAGTTTTATAAGTGATAACAGACTACACATCATTGCATTCTGAATACACATATTAGGTCATACTGGGACTCTTTATCAATAACAAACCTATCAGTCAATGCACATTAATTAAGCACGAGTACCGAAGAGAAACAAATGGACGAAATTTACCAAACAAACCCTGTCAACAATATGATTAGGTCACGTCTGGAAAAGAAATCACAGAACGTGTAGCTCGACTGAAGATTATTATCAATACAAACCTTAAAGCATTTTATGTTGACTTCTGGAAGAGACTAAAGAGAACGACAACACTCCCCAGCTCAAATGTTACGCGCTCAATACCAACAGGCTGTTCATTGAAAACAAACCCCGTAACACAGAGAGCAGCTGGGATCTTACGAGTTAGCGCCCCTGAGCTCCAGATTGAACGAACACTGGCAGAAACACACACACACACACACACACACACACACACGGCATGTCTCGTCATGGAGAATGATATATATATATATATATATATATATATATATATATATGCTTTTACAATAAAAATCTTAAGGTGATTGGATAACATAAAGTAGGTGCTTAGTGATATATGATAGATAGATCTTGATGTTGTACCTTTTTATTCGTTTGTTCATGATGTTATATTTGCTTTTTTATATAATATGTCATTGATGATTGGGTTACTGTGTTTGCTATTTTAGTTGTTGTGATATTTTGGGCGCACGAATTCGCACATTCATGATGTTTGTTTGCTGACGTCAAATGTCACTGATGAGAGAGTGAGTGAGAGAGTGAGAGAGTTTTGTGTGCGTGTGCACATGCGAGTAAGTGTGTGTGTGTGAGTGAGTGAGTGCGTGTGAGTGCGTGCGTGCGTGCGTGCGTGTGTGTGTGTGTGTGTGTGTGTGTGTGTGTGTGCGTGCGTGTGTGTGTGTGCGTGTGTGTGTGTGTGTGTGTGTGTGAGAGAGAGAGAGAGAGAGAGAGAGAGAGAGAGAGAGAGAGAGAAGGAAATTTTACGATTCGTATCACATTAATTTCAGCATTAAATTCCTAAATTCCTAAAACACATAAACTGAAGAACTCCTGTCATTCCGCCTACTTTTCACAAGAAACAAAAAGTGTTAAAAAATCGCCGAGAACAAAGTTTTGGATGACCTTTAAAGCCTATACAAAATAATTGAGGAAACGATGTTTTTTTAAGTAACTCAGGTGGGGGAGGAAGGTGGGGTGTGGGCTATTTATAGAAAACAAAGCAAACACAAAATAAAAAAAACACCTATTATTAAAATAGAATTTCAAGCAAACAGAAAAGAAACAATATCAAGCAAACGAAAAAGCTTTGAAAATACTTAATAACTTTAAAAAAAAAAAAAAAAAAAAAAAAAAAAAAAAAACACCTTTCTGACATGATCACAGAGAAGGAAAGTAAAGACAACTTCAAAGCTGCCTTAAGTGATCACACACAAAAAGGCATCGGAAGAATTTTTAAAAGCTGTTCTACGAGGTAAAAACACTTCCAAATAACTTTGAAAAGTTGTTTCATGTCGCAAAAAGAAAAACCGCCTGCAAATGGCTTTCGAAAAAGCTCAGTAATCAAAGAAAATAAAACACTGAATAACTTTCAAAAGCTGTCATACCTGAATACAAATAAAGAAAGTGACTGATTTCTAAAAGCTGTTATTGGTAATCACAAAAAAGAATACAGTGACTAGCTCCTATAAGCAGTCGTAAGCGATCACAAGAACGAAAGCATTGACTTATTTTCTAAATGTGTAATGAGTAATTATAGAAAGAAAGCATGGACTTACTTCCGAATTGTCATAGGCGATCACAAAAAAAAAAAAAAAAAAAAAAAAAATGTCAAAGCAAACGAACTTTGGCTAATTTTCCAAACGCTGTCACAGGTGATCACAAAACATAAAATTTTGGCTAACTGTCATAAGTGATATCACACACACACACACACACACACACACACACACACACACACACACACACACACGCACGCACACACACGCACACACACACACACGCACGCACGCACGCACGCACGCACGCACGCACGCACGCACGCACGCACACACACACACACACACTTAAGCTAACTTCCATAAACTGTCATAAGACGGGACACTTTGGCCAACTTCCAAAAGTTGTCATCAGTAATCTTGGGTAAAGAAACACTTAATACGTTCCTAAACCTGTCGTAAGTGAATTGATCGCAAGAACGAAAACCATAGACTATATTCCAAAAGTTGTCATGGGTAACCACACAGGGGGGAAATAGTCAATACTTTCCTAAACCCCAGTGAATACAGAAAGCAAACCTCTGATCACCGGTAAAAAGCTGCTTTAGTTGGTAACAGAAAGCAGTCGTTGAATACAATGCTTAAAAAAGAAAGAAAGAAAGAATGAATGAAAGGTGATTTAAGTAGTCGCAGAAAAATAACCCTTCTATTGCTTTCCTGGGCCATCACAAAGAAAAAGTCATCGAACTACTTTAGCTGTGGTAGTCTGGTCATCAGAAACTGAACAATTTTGTCATACCGAAGATTCTCCCTATTGCTTTTAGCGAGATTATTCTCCCTTACTGGAATTCAATGGAATCTTTCTTAAATCGTCCTGTTTCCACATTACAAGATTCTTGAGAATCTTTATTTAAGAAACAAACAAACTGCACAGCAGATGCACATATAAAACAGACGCAACGCGTTTCGACCTATTGGGTCTTCTTTAGGCAGGACAAACAACGTTTAAAACAATGGAAACAAAGGACGAACAGTGCTCAGTGTTTCCACTGTACTTACAATTTAAAACGACAACACCAACAAACAACTCATTGGGAAAAAAACAGTTTTCCTCGCTGGAATACTTCATTTACCACGGTGAAAAAGAAAAGAGATTACGTTACGTGTAAGTTAAGCTTCATTCGGCTCCCGCATTGACTAACACGGCAGACAGAGACATCCAAACTGTGTGTGTGTGTGGGGGGGGGGGGGAGGGTGAGATAAGGGGCAGACTAGCAAAGGGGGGAGGGATGGAGTAGAGGGGGAGGAAAGGCAGGGAAAATAGAAGGGAGGGGTAAGAGAGAGATTGGGGGGGGGGGGGGGAGAAGGGGGGGAGAGAAGGGAGGGAGGGATGGGGCTATCTAAATTCAAGGAGAGATCATTGCTTGTTATTAGATCACGAATCCACAACAATCTATGGTTTGTTTTTGAATGAAGTCCAACGATCCAGGATCTAGTTTGCACAGGGCGTTGTTTGGCGACGATCTTACAGCTCATTCTCTTAATTGGTCCATCAGTGTCAGGGGGAGACAATGGACCCTCGTACCCCATTCATTACTGCTGGTCGGGGTAGGACTGAAATAGAACGTGATTGTCTGCTTAGTCTGGAACTTGTTTTGTATAAGTTCTACCTGCAATTTCAGCGGTTTTCTTTGTCCTAAATGTTACTGTTTGTCAGTATATCATGCACTTTGAATATCATAGCTGTGCCGAATGGACCTGGAGTGTTACTCTTTGTCTGGCAGAATATCGTGTGCTTTGAATATCATAGCTGTGGCGAATGGACCTGGAGTGATATATCCAAACACTGACAACTGACCAATCCTGCAGGACAACGATGACCGTCTCACACGTGTGTTGTTAAGGCACAAATTGTCGCCCCAGCACAAAACTTGTCACTGGCGACTGTTTTGCTTCTGGACGTGGTGACACAAACTGTCGCCTCCAGCAGAGGAGTGACAATTTGTGAGGGAATTCTTCTTCTTCTTTCTTTCTTTCTTTCTTTCTTTCTTTTTCTTTTTCTCTCTTTTCTTTCTTTCTTTTTGTTTCTGTCTTTCTTATTTTCTTTCTTTCTTTCCTATTTTCTTTCCTTTCTTTCTTTTTTTTCTCAATGTCTTTCTTTTCCCATTTTCATTTTCCTTCCTTCCTTCCTGCTTTCTTTCTTTCTTTCTTTCTTTCTTTCTTTCTTTTCTTTTCTTTTTTTTTTTTTTTTTTCCTTCTTTCTTCTTTCTCTCTGTCTTCTGTCAGTCTTTCTTTCTTTTCGTTTATTTTTTTTTTCTTTTTTGTTTTTGACCTTAAGGCGTTTTTCGACAGATGATAGGTAGCAGAGATCCACCTGGAACATTCGAGAGCCTGACAGATCCCCTAACCTACAATCTCGTCCAGGGAAGCTCAGGAGCTTCAGTCACAATCCCCTGGACTACTGGATTTGATCAGCTTCAGTGCGACTTGACTGGGACGTTGCCTATGGGGATGGAAGGAGCTGCCTGTTTGAACAGGGTGGTGATGATGTGGGAGGCGAGTGACAGATGTGGAAAATAGTCTGGCTTGAGGCGAATCTGGCTTCTTGATGGATGACTCGTTTAAATCCACCGCACTGGCAGTCAAATCAGGCGAGTTTGGGTTCTAGACGTATAACCCTTACAAAGCCATCAATCTGGTGTCTATCAAGGGAGGGGTGGAAGGGGGAATCTGCCTTTCAGTTGGATGCCTCAGTGAAAGCCATCATCACCTCAGTGTCTAATCGGGCGAGTCAGGTTTTAAACCCTCACTCTCATTAAGGCTGAGACCAGTCTGGCCAATACCAGGAGCCTAACCTTCAGTTGGAATCTGACTTCTAGTCAGTAGAATCTGGCTTACAGTTAGTAGAATCTGGCTTACAGTTGGTAGAATCTGGCTTCTAGTCAGTAGAATTTGGCTTACAGTCGGATTTTCCTAGAAAGACGTCGGCCTAGTGCTATTTGGGCTGAGAATAGTCTGGCCTCTGATTGGACTGATTCAGTTTTTAATCAGATAATCCTTAGAAAGTCGTTAATCAACGTGGTATTGGTGGGAAATGGGTCCGGAGGGGGCAAGGTAGGGTTGAGAATGGGTAAGGTTTTGAGGTTTTTCATGTAGAAGACACAGGGGGGGGGAAGGGGGGGGGGGGGGGGGGGGGGGAGGGGGGAGGGGGGGGAGAGATTTCTGAAGTGGATTTTTGTGAAAATGGTGGATGAATTGGCTGTTTTGAGTGGCTGATGGAGTTTAGGGGTAAGTATTCATAATCTGCAAAATACGATTATTAGTTGACAGAGTTTTAAATGTTCTTTCACTCCCTTCACCCCTTCTCTCTCTAACACACACACACACACACACACACACACACACACACACACACACACACACACACACACACACACACACACACACACACACACACACACACACACACGGAAAGATATTCTCTCTCTCTCTCTCTCTCTCTCTCTCTCTCTCTCTCTCTCTCTCTCTCTCTCTCTTTCACACACTACCATCAGCATCAACAAACAACAACAACAATGGCAGCAGCAAACAACAACAACAACAACAGTAGCAAACAGCAACAACAACAACAACACCACTACCAACACACACACACACACACACACACACACACACACACACACACACACACACACACACACACACACACACATACAGAGAGAGGAGAGAGAGAGAGAGAGAGGAGGTAGCCGAGAGAGAGGAGAGAGAGAGAGAGAGAGGAGAGACGAGAGAGGTACCTTAAACAGAGAAAAAAACAACAGACAGCTACAGTTTGTGCCGAGGTGACAATTTTCCCATCACGTTTTTCAGCACACAAATGATCACTGGCTACAGTTTATGCTGGGCGAACATTAATTTATGCCATGCCATGTGGCAGACCATGCGGGAGCCTTCTAAATAAGAAAAGAATCCTGATGAAACGTTTACCTCCGGGTAGAATGTGCAAACTTCGATCACTTGAATTTTAGCTGCATGGGTGCAAAACAAGTAGTCGTTCATTGGTAACCACCACAGAAGAGCTTGTGTTTGGTATTACCTCCCTTTTCGGCCAATTTGAACAATCCTCACAGCAAGTTAAGGCTCCTTTTCCCCCAAGACGTTCCAGATTGATATGTGAAAAAAGGCCATTAGTTGTCGCCTTTTGGCGACGTCGGCGGTCGGCCATGTTGTCGCCTTTTGGCGACGTCGGCGACGTAAGCGTTAAGAACCGTCTTTACCCGACTCCGTTGCCACCATAATGACAGTGGCCATATTTTTTTTTGGTGGGTTCTATATGTTGTTTAGGCGTCTGCAAGATTAAGCTTGTGTCCTTCACTTCCAAGTCTTCAGTTAAGAGTTGGGCCATATGAGCTGAGCAGACAGGACTGGAAAAAACGAGGAGAAAATCTGAGACAAGACAAAACTTCTTAGACCTATATTCATTTTTTTCATTCATTTCTTTCTTTCTTTCTTTCTTTCTTTTCTTTCTTTCTTTCTTTCTTTCTTTCTTCATTCATAAATTCATAAATTTATTTATTTATTTATTTTTATTTTTGTTTATTTATTTTTCATTCATTCATTCATTTTTTCTCTTTCTTTCTTTCTTTCTTTCTTTCTTTCTTCTGTTGACAGTATGTTTATACTGCTTATCCTCATATAGACACCGAGTTCCTTGTGCTTTACCATCCAAACTCTCGTTTACACAAAGGGCTGCCTTCCTGGACAGAACCAAATGAAGAACTGCTGCTGGCACTAAACATGAGTTTCCCCGAGTCATTCAGTCAGATAGCAACCATTCACTCCTTCGATTTTTTTTTTTTATTACGAAAGATGCATGCTATGTGTATACGTGTCATCCATACCAACGGCCAAGCTGGTCTTTTCTTCCAAACATTGGTGATGGGATTTTACGTGTGTGCAAGACGTTGGGTTGGCGGCGGGCAGAAACCCCCATTAACCTGGCACGAACAGAAAATAAATTCACAATGTGTTATCATCTGCACATGCTTATCTGTCTGATTCTAGGTTTGCTGTTGGCTAAATCGTAATCTGACTCCAAAGGTCTTTCAATTAACGAAGACAGAATTTAAAAAGAATTCTGGGGATAAAAACTTCAAATTTGTTGACGAGTTTCATTCGAAGGCCGCTCGAGGGAAAAGAAATTGGATGTCGTTAACGGTGACAAAAGGAACAATGGAGGATTGAAAACTATCTCGTTATGCCTTTGTTGTTTTGTGTTGTTACATTTCTTTCAACCATTAACCAGTGTGGGGGGGGGTGGGGGGGTGGAGAAGGGGTGGGGGGGTGATGGAGAGGGGGGGGGGGAGGTGGGGGTTCCACTGGCGTGTCACATATGGTTTAGTTACAAACTGGAAGCCAGGCATGTTCTCTCTGTGGAGGGGGGGGGGGGGGGGGGAGAACGCGGGGGGGGGGGGGGGGGGGGGGAATGAAGGTGGTGGAATGGGAATGTTTTCCGTGCCTTGAGGCGGTTTTCACCTTCCTGTGTTTTCTGAATCACGTCCAGAGTTTTCT
>JADBJO010003003.1:220000-225000 GCA_016801955.1 Conus betulinus | reverse complement strand
TCTCTTTCGCTTTCTCTCTCTCTCCTCTCTCTCTCTCTCTTCAAAATCTCTATCTACTCTCTCTCGCTCGCTCTCCTCTCAGAAGATGAGAGGAGGAGAGAGAGGAGAGGAGAGAGGGAGAGAGAGAGAGATGAGAGAGAGAGAGAGAGAGGTTGTTTTTAGTTTAGCCGTTCGCACCCCCACCTCGTCTCCCTCTCCACTAGCCTCACAGTTGTCTCTGTCTTCCTCCATTTCCTCCTTGTCTTACCATCCATCCTGTCCACTACTTTAAGAAAGCCAACAGAGAGTGAAGACTTCTGTACTTCTGTTAAGGTCCTGTTACGATTACTTCCCTCAAACCTGCTTCGAATCTCAACATCGCTTCGCATCACAATATTCTCACATTAGTTACTACTACTGTCTAGCAGAAGAGAAAATAAAACGAATCCCTTTTCATCATCTGTCCAAGATATCAGGGAGTCCCCTTGCTCACTTTGGAGATCAGATGAAAACTGAGGCGGTTTTTGTGTTGTTCATGTACACACTTGCGCGCGTGCGCGCGCGCGTGCACAACACACACACACACACACACACGCAAACACACACACACACTAACACGCACACACACACACACACACACACACACACACACACACCACACACGCACACACACACACACACACACACACACACACACACACATACACATGTTTTGCCACGGAGACAGAGAGAGAGAGAGAGAGAGAGAGAGAGAGAGAGAGAGAGAGAGAGAGAGAGAGAGAGATGGAAGGAAACATACGTCCACACACACACACACACACACACACACACACACACACACACGCGCGCGCGCGCGTGCGCGTGCGTGCGCGTTTGTTTCCTTCTGCGCATATGTGTATATACGTGTGTTCATGTATGTGTCCGCAACACCATCATTATCGACCGTCCAATGACCCCCCCCCCCCCCCCCCCCCCCCCCCATCTCCCTTCCCCTCGTCTCCCACCGCCCTCACCCCACACGTCACCTAGTCGCTATCAGCTTTGGCAACCACAACCTGGCAGATTCTTATCAGCGTTCTCTGGCACCAGGTTCCACACAAATTCATCAACATCGATCAGTAGTTGCATTGGTTATTGATCGCATGCTCGATCAACTTTGACCATGGCGTGTGGAACACAATGACAATGGGCCTCGTCACTGAGGGAAAGAGGACGGGGGAGAGAGGAGAGGAGGAGGTGAGGAGAGAGAGAGAGAGAGGAAGAGGGAGCAAGTTGTGAGAGAAAGGAGGAGAGTGGAGAGGGGGGAGTGTGTGAAGAGAGAAGGAGAGGAGGAGGCAGGAGCAGAGCGTGGAGGGAGGAGGGGAGGGGTGTGGAGAGAGATGAGGAAGAGAGGGAAGATGAGAGAGATGGAGTGAGAGTGAGGAGGAGGATGGCGAGGAGCAGAGGAGCAGAAGGAGGGTGGAGAGAGACACACAACAGAGAGGAAAGAGATGGAGAAAGACAGGACAGACAGACAGAGAGGCGAGAGAGAAGGAGGGGGGGAGAGAGAGAGATAGGACAGACAAACAGAGAGGAGACAGGGGAGAGACAGAGAAGCGACAGGCACACAGCAGATGGCCAAGGGACAGAGACTTCTGCCAGAGAGGTGGAGACAGCGACATGACAAAGGACAGAGCGCGGCGGGCCTGCCCTGCCGGGAAGAAAGCGACAGGGAAAGGTAGGGAGCGCGACAAACACCAACGGATGAGAAAAACGCGCGGATGGAGAGATCGGAGGGCGGGCGGGCGGAAGGAAGGGCAGGGAGGAAGATGCGAGGAGGGAGGAGAGGAAGGAGCGAGCGAGGCGGCATGGCCGATGGAGGGGAGGCAATATCAATCGAAAGGGAGCAGAGTAGAAAAGAGCGGGAGTCCGAAAGAGAGATGAGGAGAGGTGGCGATTCGAGACACGCCGACAGGCCTGCCCGAGCGCCCGACAGACGAGACAGACCGGGACGGACATACCTACATATATATGTATATGTGTTATATGTATGAAGATGATAGAGAGCGGGGTGGTGGTGTGTTTGTGGTGGTGGGTGTGTGTGTTGTGTGGTGTTGTGTTGTGTGTGTTTATCTATGTATGTTTCTTATTACCCTTATTATATATATATATATATATAATATCATAGATGAGTCCGAATTCCAGCGGACGAAGGGGCCTCGGAGCAGGCGACACATATAGATCTGTCTGCGGAAAGGGATTGCGATAGTTTCCTCATGCAGCTAGTGAAGGGGTTTTTGCATATTTTATGATATACATTTTCCATTATTTCATCTTCAATTTTTTTTCCCTCTCAATTTCTAATCCCTTTGCCAAATCATTACTATATGATGGAAAGAATGTCAAGAAGAAGAGAAGTTTGGATAACTGCACTTGTTTTCCCCACTACGTTAATGGGTTCAGCATATATACTTTTTGGTCAATCAGTGGGTTGCATTGAATCTCCGTTACAGAGCATCCAAGGAAAGGTTTGTTCTGCACAATTGTAGCTGCTGACAATGCTTGGGTTATTGAACAGCGAGTGCTGGACTTCAGACTGTTCCGTATCTTTTGATCTCCCTTGCATCCTTAAATGGATACCTCAAGCATAGGCTCAAAGATTGTCCCCCCTTACATTTATACTGTTTTGCGTAAATGTGTTTTAGTTTTCAACAACTTTTTTTCCTCTCCAAACTTTCGTTTTGTTTAATTTACTACCTTTCGGGTCTGGCTGCTTTGGGGGAGGCTGTGGCATTCTTTTTCGAAACCCTTGGCAGCTTGGTCGGCACAACACACAGAATTATGGACTAGGGGTGTGTTTCTATTGACGCCAAGAGCACAGGCACAATCAGCCGTGTCTCCATGATGAGTCCGACCAGCGGGGACAGAAAAAGGCTCGGAGGAGGCGACACATATAGAAGAGAGACAGACCTGAGAGAAAGAGGCCAATGAAACAAGTAATAAGAATAAGCTTGGCTGCGCTGACTACGACAACAGCAAAACGTGAATCGAGTATATTTCGGGTCGCTATGGTCTCCACTGTCCGTCAAGAGACAAAAGAGGAGAATGTCTTGTTTTGTTGTCTGTCCGTCTGCTCGTGTGACCACCGGGCTGTCTGCTCTTGGAGAAAAGGATTTGATAGCTATGTGTTTTCTTTTTCACATTATTACTGGTTTTAGAGTTCGATCCTCTTTTCCACCCAACCCTGCACATCCATTTCTGTGTCTCTGTGCCTCCCTTGACCCATTGTCTTGTCTGTTCTGTCTTTTCTTTCTTTCTTTTCAATCTTCTTTCTTTTTCTCTTTCTATCTGTGTATATCTCTCTTCTCTTTTTTTGTCTTTCGTTCTTTCTTTCTTTTCCTTGTCGTTCTTTCTATCTGTCTTCCTTTTTTTTTTCTGTCTTTCTTTTCTTTCGTTCTTGCGTTCGTTTTTTTCTTTCTTTCTTTCGCTTCATTCCTTGTTTTCTTTCTTTTCTTTCTTTCTGTGTTTTTTCTTTCCTTTCTTTCCTCTTCATTTTTCATTCTTTTCTTTCTTCTAATCTGTTCTATCTAGTTGTTGTTCTTTTCTTTCTTTCTATTTTTCTTTCTTTCCTTTCTCCCATTCTTTTTCTGTATCTCTCTCATTCGAAATTCTTAAGGGATATGGGGAAGACGACTACTCAAGACAGTTTTCATTTCCTTTTATCTTGGTAGGGCATCTCCCATCGCGCGCTGCTTTTCTTTCTCGCACAAGTGTGGTGCAATCAACTGCCCGTTATTGATTTCCTGTATATCTGGTCATTTTCGGTTCCTTCTGTCCTGATGCGTTTGTCTTTCGTTTCTGTCCCTGTTTGTCTATCTGTGTATCTGCGTGTCTATCTGTCGGTCTGTCTGTCTGTCCGTCTGCCTGCCCTGTCTGTATGTGTGTGTGTCTGTCTGTCTGTCTCTCTTTCTTTCTCTCTCTTTCACTGTGTGTGTGTGTGTGTGAGTGTGTGTGTGTGTTCTCTCCCTTCAGATAGAGAAACATTGAACCACATGACAATGACAACTCGTTATATATTAATGAAAATCTAACAATGGAGGAGCTTCTGTACTCACTTTGTCGTTTTAAAATCTGGTAAAATTGCGACAGGATTTGATCCCATTTTCTTACAACATGATAAAGCATTTTCCACAATGCTTTTTGAAAAAAATTATTTTGACCTCTTCCAATATGCTGGAAATCCAGAAAGCTGCCAATGGCTTGGAAGAAAGCAACAGTTGTACCCATCCATAAACAAGGAAAATCAAAAAGAAAATCTTCTAATTTTCGACCCATCTCTTTGACTCCCTCACATTGGAAAACGTTTTGAGAGGATAATGAAATTCAGATTAGAACATTTCCTGAAAAGAATGGGATTTTGCCAATCTTTCAAGCTGGTTTCAGAAAAGGGAGGGGTGTCACTGATCATGTTAGTCTTTTAGCTTCACACGTCAAAAAAGCCTTGGCAAGCGACACTCCACTTTAGTCACGTTTTTTTGATATTCATAGAGCGTATGATTCCATTTCGCATTTTAAATTATTGTCCAAGGCTCATGAAATTGGGATTAAAGGTCGTTTCCACATGTTTTTTTACAATTTTTTTTATCTGGGAGAACGCTACAAGTAAAACTAAATTGTGTGCTGTCAATTACAAGATATGTTAACATGGGTGTCCCTCAAGGAAGTGTAATTTCTCCAATCCTCTTCTCATTGATGCTTTATGATCTTAACCAGATTGACACAAAAGGGGCAACTTTAGCTGCTTATGCAGATGGTATTGCAATGTGGAAAAATGTAGACTGTAATTTTACAAAAACCAAAATCAAGCGTAATAAAATTGTTGAACAGTTTTTCAGTTTCAGTTTGCTGTCAGTAAACTTGTTAATTATTTGAATTCAAACGGTTTTAACCTATCAACGGACAAATCGTTTTTTTTTCTTTTATAATATTTACAAAGAAAAATATCGATTTTTTGAAGGTAGGGATGCTGTAAAAGTAAAAAT
>JADBJO010003003.1:210000-215000 GCA_016801955.1 Conus betulinus | reverse complement strand
AGGGGCACCGTTTTAAAGCGTTCTATGTGGCTGGCATTTCGCTCAGCAGTGCGATCTGGCTCTGAGCAGACCACCACGGCATCAAAGGCTCTGGCAGCAATGCGTGTCTCTGTCGTAACCTGCTAGAAGAATCCCTATCTGAATCCTTGCCGGTGTTAAATGATAGAAATAACAGCTTCCCACACATTTCCATTTCATGATCTTTTTTTTTTTTTTTTTTTTTTTTTTGATGAAACGTTCACGCCGCACAAAATCCTAAACCTGTCTCTTGATGGTCTATTTTCACTTTAAATACCGACTGTTTTAACCAGTCATATAAAAGAAGTAACATCAGGAGGAGAGGGAGGATTGTAATACAAGAATATATCCCCTGAAAGAAAATATTCCATAATGACATATTTTAATGCAGTTGACCGTCTTGGCACTGAGGAGACCGTCTTCTCACTGAAGATGTCACAGAATGTGTCCTCTTCGAAACAAAATGGAAAAGAATGAATGAAAAACATGTTCGACTGACTGACACAGGAAACGAGTGACTACAACGTCAGCAGGCAGTTCTTCAGTCGCTTTACCCAGGTGGACAGCCCGTTGTGTTAAATGAGCGTGGATGGCAAAGCTTGGACTCTAACTGGCAATAGGGGCTACATTGACCAAGTTTTATATTGAAGTCAAGACTAGGTCCAGTGATCACACATTCATCTCTGCCTTTAGTGATGCCCTGTGATGCCCTTAGGGGTACTCCAGTGTCTGGAAACAGACCACAGACAGGCCTGTCGTTTTGCATACTGCAACTTTTATTTCCCAAGGGAAAAGTTCAGGATAAACATTAAAGGAAGATAACTATGGTGCAGCCGCTTCTGAAGAAATCCACGGCTAAATCAGAAAAATCTCTCTCTCTCTCTCTCTCTCTCTCTCTCTCTCTCTCTCTCTCTCTCTCTCTCTCCTCGTCCTCCACCCCATGTCTGTCTTTTGATTGCCCCATTTTGTGCCTTTTGATCGTCACCAGTATATTGCTAAATCAAAGCCAAAACCGTCGTATAATTTCAGAAAAAAAAAATGCTAGGAGTGAAGAGTGCGAGGGCGATTTTTATAAAACTGTTGAAATGTTATGAAATTCAAAACCAACTAATGCTGGCTCTCCAAACCGTGGACAACGCGCTTGACATTTTTGTGAGGTGCTTAAAAGATGCCAGTCACTGCATGTCAAAATCGTTCACAGTCAATGGAAATAAAAGAGCAGAATGCTTTGATGAAGAGTGTAATATAGCAAAAAAAAAAAAAAAAAGAAAGTAGGAGTATGTCAACTATTTCAGATGAACTCGAAAAGAAAAAGACAGAATACCGTAGGTACAAGCAAGGAAGAGGTGCAGATACTTTCTAAAAGTGAAAAGACAAGTGTTTAGAAAGCAGCAAGCAGATATGTTAGCGAATGCAATTGGCAACTCATCGCAGTTTCGGAGAAATGTGAAAAAAAAATGGGATCCAGCAGAATGTTAAAAATAACAGCAATATTAGCATAGATGACTGGTTCAAGCATTTCAAGAGTGTGTTTCAAAACAGCGGCGAAGAATACGACGAGCACTTTGATATTGAAGCCGATCTGTACGAAGAATCGGACCTTGTTTTGAATCACTTTATTTCAAAGAATGGAGTCAAGTTGTTTTTAAACTTAAGAAAAATAAAACTAGCGGAATAGACGCAATTTCCGCAGAAATGTTAAAATCTGAAGTACAGATGTTCAGAAATTCTGACAAAACTCTTTAATACCGTTTTTGATAAAGGAGTTTATCCTCGTGAGTGGACGAAATCTATTATCATACCAGTATTGAAGAAAGGTAACCCCGATGATGCTGATAATGGAAAAGGAGTAGTATCCTTGCTAAGCATCATATCTAAGTGTTATACATCAATATTAAACACAAGACTGTGCACATGGTTAGAAAACAATAACTATATTTCTGAAAATCAGCAGGATTTCGAGGAAACCACTTCACCGTTGATCATATCTTTTACATTGTATGCTGCTATCCAGAAATGTATGTTTAGGAAACGTGCTTTCGATGATTTTAGACAGGCTCTCGACTTTGTGTGTCATCAGAAACGTTTTGAGTGTATAAGAAAACAAAATGTGAGAGGGAATTTTTTGACATCTCTCAAAACAATGCACAATTCATTATTGTCGTGTGTTCGATCAAACCATTAATTTTCTGAGATGTTCGATTTGCCCAATAAGAGTAAGACAAGGATGTGTTTTGAGCCCCACATTATTTTCAATATTTGTAAACCAGTTGGCTAAACATGTTGAAGAAAAGAGCAAACATGGTGTGCAGCTGTTATGGAGTTATTTATTTCATTGTTTGTAGATGATGTAGTTCTGTTGTCAACTACTCCAAATGGTCTGCAGAATCAACTAAATATTTTAAAAACATGTTGCAACAATATGAAGTTGTATTCAAACATCAAAAAAGACAAAAGTTACGGTATTCAGAACAGGAGGATTCTTGGGAAGGCATGAAAAAAATGGTTCTATGATGGTACAAGACTAGAGGTGGTAAATCGTTATTGTTATTTAGGGTTTAATTTCACAGTATGATCAGTGCTAGAAAAGGCACAATGTATTTGGCAACAAAAGGAAGGAAAGCCATTATACAGCTGTGCAGGGTTTTACAAACCACACGGAAATGAGTTCAAATACCCTTTTTAAAAATGATGTTTGATATAAAAGATTCAGCCAATACTGTTATACTCATCAGAAGTGTGGGGTTTAAATGGACTGGATCATACAGAAAAAGTAGATGTAAAGGCATATAAGAGGTTCATGAGTGTTCCAAGTAGAACTCCTAACAAGATGGTATCGGAGATCTGGGTAGATACCCTCTATATGTTAATTCTTACGTTGCATGCTTAAGATACTGGTTTAAACTGTTGCATATGGATGTTGAAAGACTGCCACATAAAGCTTACATGATGTTGCTTGAATTAGACAGAGTTGGCAAAAACTGTTGCGTTTTCTCAAGGTCTGACCAGCGCACTGGGCTGATGCATAGGTCAGACATCTGTTAAGTAGTAGCCACGATATCCTCCTCTTCAATTCTCTCATTTTAATTGTTAATTCATTTATCCATCAGTTTAAAATCATGCGTAGTGTGGTCTCAAAAATTAGCGGATGTGATGTAGCGTATAATTATGGACTAGTCCACATGCAGTGACGCCTCCTTGATGAAACTGAAACTGAAACTGTTGAGTTTCAATGTTAAGAGACGTTTTGTGGGAAACTGGCTTCAGTATTGTTTGGTTACAGCAAGGAGTTGGTGAAGTAAAGCATTTTTTGAGTTTGTTTAAACAGAGAATTGTCAATTTCTTTATTCAAGATTGGAGCAGTACTATTAGAGATCGGGACAGATATAGCACTTACAGAACATTCAAAACTGTTTTCGAAAAAGAAAGATACGTTTGTGATATGGATATGTATTGTTTTCGTGTAGCATTTTCTCAGTCAAGATTTAATATGCTTCCTCTGAATATTAATGTGCATTGGGGCATGAGTCTGTCAAAGATAAAAAAAAATTGCTTATTTTGTGTGGGTGAAGTTGAAAATGAGTGTCATTTCTTATTTGATTGTTGCCTGTATATAGATCTTCAGGTTAGATTTCTAAAAGAATCAATGTAAGTGCCTGTAGATGTTTTGTTGAAAACAACAAATATGAATCACAGGGCATAATGTTTCATGATATGTGTTCCATGCAATCAACAAAAGGAGTAAGGTTATATTTTAGACGACAATGTCTGGCTTATTACTACAGCTTGATAACTCTGATACATATTCTTGTACTTCATGTCACAACGATCTTCATCGTTCACTCATGTAGTGTAGTTTTTGTTCGCTAAGATGCACTGATTTTGAATTACTAGTACATATTCAGGTCTAAAAGAGATTGTCAAGATTGTGAAATTTTCCCCTCCTCCCCATCATTCCTTACCAACCCGCAGCTCTCGGCCTCTTCCCCAGCCTCACCACTCCCATTTCCATTTCTTACCTGGACGTATTGTGGCCAAAGACCGAGGTACATTAAAATTCTTAGTTCTGAGTTCTCTCTCTCTCTGTCTCTCTCTCTCTGCTCTCTCTCTCTCTCTCTCTCTCTCTCTCTCTCTCTCTCTCTCTCTCTCTCTCTCTCTCTCTGCTATCTTTTTACATACGTATCCATTCTGCCTCGTTCTGTTATTGTTCTTCTGTCTGAAAGTGTTATCATACCTTTTATTTGTACTTTTTTTTAAAAATTTGTAATCTACTTTATTCTGATTTGCGTTGTATGTTTGGCTAACGCTTTTTGAAACTGCTGTGGCTGAAACAATAGAACCTTTCTTTAAAAAACACCACTACAGATTCTGAATGCATATGATTGAAAAGGGGAAAATTCAGGGACATGTGCGAATATTCACTAACAGAAGAGTCAGTCTGGTATGACGCCATGTTAGACTTCTGACAACGACACGTACTACGATGCATGAGTGGGGGAAGAGAATAAGACGATCATAATCTACATGGCCCGCTACACCGCTGGAAACTCTCAACCGCCCCTAACACTGTGGCCTCGGAAGACCATGCTATCGGCAGACAGGGCCGTCGATCAATGGTGGACAAATTACCTAAACTCTAAACTCCCCTCCATTTTATCGATTGCCCAGAGGTGCGCTGGGGGAAGGGGGGGGGGGGGGGGGCAAGATAGGATGCGTGGGAGTCTGTGCTCCAAAACAGCAGACGAAGGAGAACAGTTTCTGGGTCAGTTTCATCAAGGAGGTGTCAGATTGTGCAGACTAGACCATATTTTTTTTTTTATTATGCACTATGGCCAAATCTGTGAGGCCATGACAGCACAGTGCACATGGGGCAAAAGCTAGATGACCGAAAGGAAAAGATTCCAAATGAGAATTTCATGTATAGGACTTTGTGGAGTAAACACACATGCACATGCAAAAAAAAAAAAAAAAAAAAAAAGAGA
>JADBJO010003003.1:205000-207500 GCA_016801955.1 Conus betulinus | reverse complement strand
GAACCTTAACACAAAGAACCAGATGAAAAGACCACCCACACTTTTAGTTCAAGTTTCTCTTTGAAACCAGTCTCAGGCGATGTTTAAAAGCCGACAGCGTCAGTCCAGCAGCGCCGTTAAACCGCTCTGTGTGGCTGGCATTTCGCCCAGCAGCGTGGGCAGACACTGGGGAGACCACGGTATCAAAGGCTCTGGCAGCAATACGTGTCCCTCTCTGTAACCTGCTGGACGAATCCTTAACTTGATACGTACCGGTGTTGAATGCCAGAAATACCCGCCTTCCTGCAAATTTCCTTCCCATGGTCTTTTCCTTCGCTTTCTTTGTAATGTTCATTACGGCACAAAATCACAAAGTTATCACTTGGAGGTTCATTTCCATTTACAACGCTATTTTCACTACCATATAAGAGACGAAACAACAGGGACAGACAGATATGGAGTATTCGGAGAATATATCTTCCGTAAGATATATTAATTGATTACATATGTCAATTCAGCGGACCTTCTCCTCAATATGTATTACACCTAGAACATTTCCAGTTTCACAGCTACCCTGTGAATGCTCGGATTCATCATCAGATTGAAAAACATTTTGATATTTTTGCAGATTCACTCAGAGTTTCAGCAATCCATCTATGTGATTTCATTCTGTCTGGGAATTGATTGAGGATGAAAGCATCTGGCATGATTATTGGAGGATATCTGGATCCTGAATGATTTGCACATCCTGAACACAATCTCAAAATCACCTCTTAGTATTCAATGTCTCTCCTTCATTTTAGGTTCAGACATAATTGATTTTCACCCACTGGTTTCAATTATAATTCACAGTAGTTCCGGGATTCAGGAATATTATTCAACAATTTCTGTGTTCAATAATTCATTCTGGGATTCACGATCTCCCATGACCATCCAAGATTCAGTGAAGTCAAGTAATTCTATCCACATAATAATTTTCTGTGGTGATTTTGATTATTTCTGACGCCTTATAATTAGTCTGGAGTCAGTGATGTATTGCAATCATTCCTGGATTATTTGATGCCTTGTCATCATCGCGGTATTCATAAATGCCCCGTCTCCATTCGTAGATTGACTGACCCCCTGCCACCTTTCGTGGAATCGTTGATATCCTGTCATTCCCTGTTGATGCCCTGAATTCAGAGGGTTTTTTTTATAATCGTTCCTGTACTCACTAATTTCCTGTTATCATTCATGGATTCATTGATGTCTTAAAGTCATAACTGAATTCATAAACGTTCCATTATCATTCCTGGATTCACCAGTGTACTGTAATTATTTCTGGGTTTCTTAATGTCCTATAAACATTCATCGACTTACTGATGTCCTGCAATTATTCCTGGACTTACAGATGTCCAGTGATCGTCCCTGGCTTCACTTATGTCCGTAATCATGCCAAAACGCATTGATGTCCCAATAATCATTCATGGATTTACCGATGTCCTGAAATCGTTTCTGGATTTACCAACATCCCGTGATTATCCCTGAATTGATGGATGTCCTGTAATTATTTTTTTAGGTTCACTGATATCGTGTAATCAGTCTTTCATTTACTGATATCGTATCTTGAGTCTTTGATTCATGATGCCCTGGAATCATTCCTGAATTTACTAATACCCAGTTATCATTTCTAGGATAATTGATTCACTGATGACTAGTGATCATTCCAGGATTCACTTCTGTCTTATATTCAATCATGGATTCGTGGATATTCTGTAATCAGCCAAGGATTCATTGACGACATGTGACCATTCCAGGAGTCACATAGTTATGTCTTGTAATCAATCCAGGATTCAATGGGTTTGTGTCATCTTTCTTGGATTTAAAGGCCTCCAAGAATAACCGTCTGAAAACTGAGTTTTCAGTCGTTCCTGTATTTTGATGACTGTTCTAAGCTCCATCATCTCCAGCAGTCCTTCCTGAGGTCAGTGATATAACGCCATCAATGTAATGTATAGCTGTTTATATGATTGTTGCCTGTTGAACACTCTGGACAGGTGGACGAAGGAGGAGGGGGGGTTGGGGTTCACTCAATAGCCTTAATGAATGAATGAAGGATGAGGTAGAAAAGGGCTTTTTTTTTTGGGGGGGGGGGGGGGGGGGGGGGGGGGGGGGGGGGGGGGGGGGGGGGGAGGGGGGAGGGGGGTCACCCAGATAGCCACACTCCAGTTTCTTAGGACTTTCCTTCTATTATTTCTACCGAAAACAGTACAGGATGGTATGCTAGGGGATTTGCATAGACAAATATCATCTGACATGACACTGCGTAGCGAACAATTAATGTCGATCTCAGGGTCCACCAGGTACCAAACACTAATCAAAGTTTAGGATGAGGCCAGTATTGGGTCCAGTGATCACTGACGATCATCTCTGCCTTTAGTATTGCATAATGATGCCCTCTGGGACGCACTAATGTCCAACAAACACCCACATACAGGCCTGATGTTTTGCATGCTGCAATGTTATTTCCCCAGAGAAAAGT
>JADBJO010003003.1:197500-202500 GCA_016801955.1 Conus betulinus | reverse complement strand
TTTTTTTTTCCTTCTTCAAACACAATTTGGACCTATCTAGATGAATTCTGATTCACCAACGTGACACTGACTAAAAGACACTAAGCTGGCTTCGGAAGAGACTTCAGTAATTTCTGAAAGTCAGAGTAGAAAGTGATCTTTGTTTCTGTTCGTTTGCTTAATTGTTTGTTGATGGCTTTT
This sequence comes from Conus betulinus, assembly GCA_016801955.1. Classification (NCBI taxonomy): domain Eukaryota; kingdom Metazoa; phylum Mollusca; class Gastropoda; order Neogastropoda; family Conidae; genus Conus; species Conus betulinus. Next base: position 202,320 of record JADBJO010003003.1, on the reverse strand, counting down.
AGATAACAGTTCCATATGAATTTCTATTTCTGTCTGTGTAGGCTACGGTGTTTGTTTGTTTGTTTGTTTGTTTGTTTTTTGCTGCTGCTATAAAATGACAGTTAATACCAACGTTAACAGCATTATTACCGGTGGTGTTGCTATATCTTGAACGAAACCTTTCAGCACGACTTAGATATTTAATCCATGCAGCGTTCTGTGTCCATGCACTTATATGAAAGAAAAAAAAATATGGAAAAAAATTTACGTCCAGTTCCATTTTTAAGCTCTAACACACCTGTCTCTTTCTCGCTGGTCTTTTGAATGTGTCCTAGGCGGACTTGAGTGTTATACAAGCAAAGAAACAAATAAGGGTGATACTAAGCAATGATGGGAACCGAAAGCCTGAGCAAATGCAATCGATGAGTGACTAAAGAAAGGAATATATGTAGGAATATAAAAAAAAAATGAGCAAATAACAGGATAAATAAATGAATGAATAAATGAAAAATCAATAGATAAGAAAATAAATGAAAGATCAATAGATAGATAATCAATGAATAAATAAATTAATTGATAGATAAATAATCTTGGGGAAAACAGATCCATTTAGCGAGAATATGGGATTAGGTCTGAAGTATATGACATGCGCGTTGCAGATTCCGTTTAATATTATCGGCAGATGAAAATATACCGTATTTTGTGTGCTGGAAACAGACATGCAAAGAGGCAAGAAAGAATCAATACGGAAAAAAGAAATATCTCTGTATCTAAAACTCCTCTCCCATCTGTCCACCGCACTCTCTTGCTCTCCTTTCCTCTTTCCTTCCCCCCCCCCCCCCCCCCCCCCCCCCCCCCTGCCCCTCCCCCACCCCCTTCCCCTTCATGTCATGCTGTCGGACAAATTATTTGATGTGGAAGCCGGTTTACCAGCCCGACCAACCCTAATAGAACCAAACATGACGTTTAAAACTGCATGGAACTTGAATGAGATATTGAAATGATAGAAACGCGACAAAAATGAGATCAAATGAAATTGAAAAAACAAATGCTAGACGACAACGTTTCTAATGAATCAATATTAATATAGAATTATTATGACACTCGGGAAAACGAGGACCTCTGTCGATATCAAACAGATCTGAGCCACCCTTTGAACTGCATCCAGTCCAAAATGTGAGGCCACAAAGATGGTGATTTGACACAAACCTGGCAGAAACAAGGAAACGAATAAACAGGCAAACAAGTAAACAAACAAAACCACGGTGGGTAGGCAGGCTTTTCTTTCCCATTGTTTTATTTAACGTCTGTGTGAAAGTTTTTTTTTACATGGGTGAAAACACATTTGTTTTTGCGCCAGGGGAATTACTGCTAAAAAGAAAAAAAAGTTACCTCCCATCTGCTTTCCTTTCATATAATATGGAAAACGCGAAACGTCAACGCTTACGTCACCGGAAAATTTCGTATCCTGCAAACATGCCTATTAACTCATAGATATTTTCTCAATGACAGTAATTTCAAATGGTGTACGCTAAAGTGAGAAAATTAAGAACAGTCTCTTGAAGAGTCTTCGATTCGTCCTTTAATTCGGAATTGCTCGATTAATCAGCACCAACATATAACAGATTCGCCCACTCACCACATTTCATCTTTCCAACATATTTTGTTAAAATCGGTTCCGTTGTTTTTTCCCTGATCTAACCAATAGACAAACAAATAAACAAGCAGTGGCGGTGAAGTAGGAGAGGAGATGGATTTTACATAGGGGGTCATGGATTGGTGGGGGGGTGAGGGGCTGATTGGAGAGGTTTCACTCCTGTTGTTTAACAATGTCACTTTTACAAACCGTCCTTGTCACCGACTATGGATGGGGGGGGGGGGGGGGGGGGGGGGGGGAGGGGGCTCGTAGGTTCGCGTTCCATTAGATATATATTCATTCGTGCTTTGGGTGTACTTTGGATTCAGATCGGCAGAATGAAATCACACAGTGGAATTTGTCATCCTCTTGATGGATGCATCTTTGAGAGCGTTTGATTAATTTCCTGATAAATACTGCTACAGATGTCTGCAGGCAGACATCTCTCTCTCTCGCTCTGTCTCTCTCTCTCTCTCCTCTCTCTCTCTCATCTCTCTCTCTCTCTCTCTCTCTCTGAGCGTAACCCCTCAAGTAAAGATTTGTGTCTTCTCATGTCTTGTCGTCTCTCTCTGTCTCCGTTGTTGTCCGTCTCTTTTATTCCCTCCGTCTGTATGTCTAACTGCCTGCCGGTCCTAACTGCCTCTGCCTCATGTCTGTCTACCTGACTTCTGTCTGTCTCTGGTCTCTCTGTCTATGCTCTTTGTCTCTCTCGCTCTGTCTGTCTACCTGACTGTCCCCGCCTCTCTCTCTCTCTCTCTCTCTCTCTCTCTCTCTCTCTCTCTCCTCTCTCTCTCTCTCTCTCTCTCTCTCTCTCTCAGTACATTTCTCCTCCTCTCTCTTCCACGAGAGCAACATTTATATATATATGAAAAAATAAACAAATAATAAAGCGGGCTGAATGGATGTTATACACTCGTAAATTAAAGATTTGTGTATTCTCTTCCGCCCTTCAGCCCCCACCCCCTCCCCTCCCCCCACCCACCCAAACCCCTCTCCCCTCTCTCTTTCCTCTCGATCTCCCTCTGTTTTTCTTTTATGTGGCTTTTTCATGCTGTCCCTGTTGAAACCTCTACTGAACAACTCCGTCCCCTCTCCCCGCTTCAGCATTGTTAAGCTGTCTTGGAGCCAGCATTGCTCTGGGACCGTTTCCATTTACCTCACCATAGAACTGATAGTACCTGACGACTACCTTGGCCTTTGAGAGAGAGAGAGAGAGAGAGAGAGAGAGAGAGAGAGAGAGAGAGAGAGAGAGAGAGGGGGGGTAGACAGACAGACAGACAAACAGACAGACAGACAGACAAAGATGGTTCCTGCGACCGCCGGGATCGATCACACATACACACACACAACACACACACAGGACACACAACACACACACACACACCACACCACACACACACGCACCGCACACACACCCACACACACACACGCACACCCACACACACACACACACGCGCACGCACGCACGCACGCACGCACGCACGCACGCACGCACACACACACACACACACACGGGCGCCGCACAACACACACACGCGCACACACAACCTTGTAGGGGAGGAAGAGCAAGTATGAGAACATCAACCCAGTTTCCAAGAGATTTATGTGAAAGCATCTCGAGGGAACGCACATTTACCAAGTCGGGCCAAAAGAATATCAAAGTCGTTTATAAAACTGAGTTGATTCATATTGTACAGACTTTCAGATCACCGCTGATCATAAACGTCAAACCTCACAGCAATAAATATACTCATAACGCTAATCTGGTCTGTATTACTCTTTTAGAAAGTCGTTTTTGTTTTCTTCTTCTTTCTTCTTCTCTTTCTTCTTCTTCTTCTTCTTCTTCTCTTCTTCTCTCTTCTTCTTCTTCCCGTTGTTGTTGTTGTTGCTGGTTGTTGTTATTGTTGTTGTTGTTGTTGTTGACCTTCTTCTTCTTCTTCTCTCGTTGTTGTTGTTTGTTGTTGTTGTTGTTGCTGCTGTTGTTTTTATTGTTGTTGTTTTCTTCTTCTCTTCTTCTTCTTCTTCTCTTCTTCTTCTCTTCTTTCTTTTTCTTCTTTTTTCTTCTTCTTCTTCTTCTTCTTCTCCTTCTTGTCATTGTTGCTGTTGTTTGTTCTTCTCTTCTTCTTCTTGTTTGTCTGTTGTTTCTCTTCTTCTTCTTCTTCTTCTTCTTCTTCTCCTTCCTTTTATTCAAGACACTGACTCTAAGAGAGTCCTCAGATACTGTCAGTTTGCTGATGACGTAAATGGGAATGCTCGGAGGGTAATGTTGATCTTTAGATGACATATCAATGTAAAAGTGTGTGTGTGTTGGGGCGGGGGGGGGGGGGGGGGGGGATGAGGATTGATGGGGACGTTTTAAGAAGCGCGAAATAAAAGAAAGAAGAGGGAAGGGAGAGTTGCAGGTGATACGGCGGAATGGGGGGGGGGGGGGGGGGGGGGAGGGGGGAGGGGGGGGGAGAGAGAGACTAGAGTGCAGAGAAGAAGAGAAGATGTAGATATACTTTTGTTTTTTTTTCTGAGGGTCTAACCTCCACTCACATTTCAAAGAGAAAGAGACAGACAGACAGACAGACAGACAGACGGATGGACGGACGGACGGATGGATGGACAGACAGAGACGCCGACACAGACAGAGAGAGAGCAAAACAGAAACACAACAAGAGAGAGGGGGAGGGAGACATACACACAGACAGAGAGAGAAAGAGAGAGAGGGAAAGAGAGAGGGGAGAGAGAGAGAGAGAGAGAAGAGAGAGAGAGAGAGCGAGAGAGAGAGAGAGATTTGTGAGAAAGGGACAGAGAGAAAGGGAGACAGACAGACAGAGACAGAGAGAAAGAGAGAGAAATGGGGAGAGAGACAAAGAAACAGACAGACATTAAAGAGAGAGACAGACAGAGAGACAGAGAGAGAGACAGAGAGCGACAGAGAAAGAGATAGATGGTTTTAGACAAACTGTACAGGCTCCTAACTTGCCCCAGAATCCAACCTTTTATTTACATGGACGGTGATTGCCTCGTTCATTTTCGTTGTCCTGAGTGTTCTGTGTCTTGCCTGAAGAAGACGTAAGAGGTCGAAACGCGTCGAATTTTGTGTCTTGTGATTCGTTTTTCTACGTTTTCTTGGCGGTTGGCTGTTAATTACATTTAAGATTTGTTAAGATTTTCTGGTTTTCTGAAAAGGGTAAATAGTTCCAGGAGGAGGCCCCAT
>JADBJO010003003.1:182500-190000 GCA_016801955.1 Conus betulinus | reverse complement strand
CAACGACAGCCCCATGGGACTCGCCGATACCGGTGACCCCGACGGAACCAAACCAAGGCCACAGACGTGGAGAGGGCATCGAAATGAGGTCACCATGAGAGCAGCAGGGCATGAAGGGCCACAGAATTTGAGACATTTTTTTTATGCTGATCGATGAGAATGAGGATGATTAAGATGATGCTACGGATTTCCATTTTGGTCTGAGACTACGTTCTCTACGCTTCCTTTCATAATATATCCCGGCGTCAACCAGGCCCGAGAGATACAGGCACCTGCAGTGTTGGTCAGGAAATTTGAGCAACACTCTCAGAAACGCATCCATTAAGTGGATGAAACTCGACTGTGTGGTCCCAGTCTTCCAACTGAGCCCGCGCAGCAAACTCAACTCTGGGTAGGAGGCGGTCGGGGCAGAAAAAACCCACATGACTTCTGATGGGATTCGAACCCACGACCTCCCAGCCGGGAGTCCGCGACGCTAACCACTTCGGAAAGAATAAACAACCATTTCCGACAGACAGACAGACAGAGAAAGAGACAGAGAGAGAGATAGAAGCAGAGAGACAGAGACAGGGAGAGACACACAGAGAGACAGAGACAGAGGCAGACAGACGGTGAGACAGACAGACAGACAGACAGACAGACGCAGAGGTCGCTCCCATTCCAGGCCCAGTCTTGGCACACATATTTGGGTTGACTTGGAGGAGTCGGCCAGACCTCTCGACTTTTCCTGAAAGACAGTTGAAGAGGCGTGAGCCAACGTGAACCGAATGGCAGACCTAGACAGAAGTCACTTAGTTCGTTCAAAAAGCTAACGACAAAAGCTGGTCAGTACTACAGAGCTGACTCAGCAAGCAACTCAGGGTTTCAATGGCGGGTGGCCTCCTGGCGATCCGATATTGTTAGCCCCCTGTGTAATTGCTGGCCCTGGCACTATGGCTTTGGAATCAGGATGAGCTGCGAGAAGTCATGTTTCTTTGGAAGCACAGAGGAGGAGACAACAAAAAGAAAGAAAAAAGAAAAAAAAAAAGACAAACAAAGAGGGAAAGTAAACGAGCTATACTCCACAAACGAAGACAGTTCGAAGAATAATCTGAAGAAGAACACACAGATGATGAATGATATTTGATCGACAACACACTGTGACGATTGATGATTTGTTCAACGCTGCGTTCAATGATATTTTTGGCGAATAAGACACAGCCATGAATAATGATTTGGGGAATGATACAGTGTAAAATATATGATGGTCTGGTGAATGAATAATATACAGCCAAGGATCATAATCTGACGAAAGATAAGCAGTAAGGAATGGTTTGGTGAGTAATAATACGCAGTCATGAATGATCATCTATTGAATGACCAAGAGAAATGAGAGATGTGAATGATCATCTAGTGAATGATAAATGAGAGATTGGATTGGTGAATAATATGCAGCCATGAATGTTCACCTAGCGAATGATAAACGGTAAGAAATGATAGTTTAGTGAGAAACACTCAGCCACGAACGATGATTCAGTCGCTAACACACACTGATGAATAAATAACGAAATAATCAGCAACACAGAGTGAATGGTTAGTGAAGAAGACACATGAATGAATGATAATTTGGTGAATGATGCAGAGCCGTGAGTCATAATCCAGTCGTTGATACCGACTTGTATTGCAACTCAGTCAGGAAATAATCATAATGATACAAATGACAGAAATAATATAATAATAATAATAATAATAATAAACAAGAAGAAGAAGAAGAAGAATGATGATGATGATAATGATGATTATGATGATGATGATGATGATGATGAAATAATAATAATATTAACGATAATAATGATAATAACAATAATGATACGGAGTAAGAGGAGACGATGGAGATGATGATGTTGTTGTTGTTTTTTTGCTGCTGCTGCTGCTGCTGCTGCTGCTGCTGATGATGATGATGATGATGATGATGAGTGCTTAAATAGAACCAAATGTCTAGTAATTCATGAAGCTGACTTGCTTAATATCGACTATTCACACACACACACACACACACACACACACACACACACACACACACACACACACACACACACACTGTGACATATGTGATGTGTGTTAACTGTAATGAGCCTGCTGACAGCTGCACGGGAATGATGCACTGTGTATGTGAACTGATTACTGTTCGTTGTAAACATGAGTCAGTTGTGAATCAGACAGCAAGCAGCAAAGAGGTTTGAAGCATTATCGGGTCTCTCGACCCGTATGAACAGAAAACAAAAACACACACACACACACACACACACACACACACACACACACACACACACACACGCACACACACACACACACACACACACGCACGCACGTACGTCGCACGCTCGCACGGTCGCACGCACGCACGCACGCACGCACACACACACACACACACACACACACACACACACACACACACACACACACACACGAGCGCGCACACGCACACACACACACACACACACACACACACACACACACACACGCGCACACACACACACACACACACACACACACACACACGAGCGGGCACGCACGCACGCACACACACTTGGAATGGAATAATTTGGCCAGTAGGATAACAAAAAAGAAAGAAAAGACAGAAGAAAGAAATATTTATGGGAAGGCAGACAGGTCCTGAGAGCCGTTCCGAATGACTTCCCATTCAGTGAACGGAGATGATGAGAGACAAGAACTGTTGATATAAGAAGAGAACTGTTCGTGTAAGAACAGAACTGTTTATGTATCTTGTTAATACGAATTGCAACTTGCTAACTGTACATAATGGAAACATTGAGTATGAATCAGTCACAACGAAATCTTGGGAAGCATCATAAAATAGGTGTCTGTAATGTTCACTTTAAAAAAAAAAAAAATCTCAAAAAAATTATTTCTATCATCGAAAAAAAAAAACGTTGATCCGTAAATTCATCAATGAGATTGATCCGCTCCACAACTTGACCACTTCTATAAACACACACACACACACACATGCAGTGAGACACACACGCACACACACACACACACACACACACACACACACACACACACACACACACACACACACACAGAGGCAAATTGATAGACAGACAGACAGATAGATGTAGAGGCACACAGGTAGGAAAAATGAAGAGTACGTTCGCTAGCTGCAACACCGAAAATTGTTGGAAATGGTCTTATGCTGTCGTAACAAACATTTTATGTCACTCGTATTACGTAGGCAACACACTTCAGCTTCGTTCCATTCCATCACGGAGACTCTTTCTTTACATCCACCAAGACTTTTTCTTTTCTTTTTCTTTTTCTTTTTCTTTTCTTTTTTTTTTTACATCCGCCGAGGGGCTCTATTTTCACCCCCATCTGTTATGTGTCTGTCACCGAGATTTACGAGGAGAAAAAATGAACACATTTTAACAAAACTTGACAGAAAAGTTGGAAATGCAACCCAAGTATGAATCCATTAATTGGGGGGGCGAATCCGGATCAAGAAGCGGATTCAGGATCCATTCGACATTGGAGGAGGTCAGCACCCTTCTGAGCATCCTTTAATCCCCTCTGACAAGGAGGTGATGTTTTCACCAGCGTTTGTTTGTTTTGTTTGTTTGTCTGTCAGCAAGACTACACCAAAACTGCTGGGCTGATTTTGAGGAAACTTGCGCGCAACGATCGAGGGTTGTTTTGAGGACAGACTTGCTATGTTTTGATGCAGAACTGTCGTGGAAATTTGGATCAAAGGGTAGTTGAAGAATCTGTTGAGCCAGATTATGCCAAAACTCTTCCACTGATTTTAATCAATACTAGTGGGTAAATGTGACCAAAGATGAAAAACAGTTACGCGTTGGTGTGGAATCTGTGGGTGCTGACTTGGAACACAGGATGGATCAGTTTGTCGATGTTGGTGGTGGGAGTCTGCCATCTCCCAATGGATTCTTAACTTTCATTGTTGTTGTTGTTGTTGTTTTTGAGGGAGTCGTTTTCTTTCTTTTCTTTGTGTGTTTATGGAGGGGGGGGGGGGTTGTTGTTGTTGTTGTTGTTTTTGTTTTTGTTTTGTTTTCTTTTGTTTCGTTGTTTTCTGCTGTCATGTTCAGTGCTCTCCACAGGGCATTGTTCCTGTAGTGTTCGTCGTCATTTGAAGTTCCCCCCCTTCCTTTCTCGTGTTCTCTTCCTCACCTCATCGTTCCAGCTATCTCACGCCACCCCCCCACCCCCACCCCCACCCCTCCACCCTAACTCCTCCTCCTGCCTCGCCCCCACCCCCACCCCCCCCCCCCCCCTCCCCACCAATCCCGTCTCTGCCCTCCCTTTCCTCACACACACTCTCACATCCTTATGCTGGGCAGATCAGTGGCAGTCCATTACGCCCGAAATCCTCTGAGAGACGTAAGTGTCGCCATTTTGTACAATATTTCTTTTTTTTTTTTTCTTTACGATTCTTCTTCTCTTTTATGTATGTCTGTTTCCCTTTTCTTTCTTCTTCTTTGTTTTCTATCTTTTCATGAGGCTCATCCTTCACTTCTGCCATTTTTGTTGTCTTCCATCCACCTTCTCTTGTTTTTTGTTGTTGTTTGTTTGTTTTGTTTTTTTCTCTCTTTTCTTACCCCAAACTCTTTCTCTCTTTCTTCGTTTCACCTTCATCAGTTCCTATGTTCCTTCCTTTCTTTCTATTTTTTTTTTTTCTCTTTCAATTTGTAGTTATTTTGTCTGTGGGCTATTAGTCAGCTGTTCCCTCCTTCTTATGAGTGGTACCAGAGGATTCGTCTTCTTTTTCTGAAGGCAGAATACAGGTGCCTATTTCACGTGGCGAACACACACACACACACACACACACACACACACACACACACACACACACACACACACACACACACACACACAAAAAACAAACAAACAAACAAACAAACACATACACACACACACACACAGAGAACCACACACACACACACACACACACACACACACACACACACACACACACACACACTCACAGATATCGAGGCACAGAGACCGAGAAAACGAAGGTTACGTTCGCTAGCTGCAACACCGGAAATTATTGGAAATGGTTTTATGTTCTCGTAATAAACATTTTATGTCATACGTATGACGTAGGCATCACACTTCAGCTTCGTTCCTTCCATCACGAGAATTGTTGTTGTTTTTTTTTTTTCCGCCGTACAGGATTCAATTCACCCACGTCTGTTATGTGTCTGTCACCGAGATGGGGGGGGGGGGGGGGGGGGGGGGGGGGGGGGGGGGGGGGGGGGGGGTTGAACACATCTCTTAACAAAACTTGGCAGAAAGATGGAATGCAGCCCAAGCACGAAACTATTAGATTTAGGGGGGGGGGGGGGGGGGGGGGGGGGGGGGGGGGGGGGGGGGGGATGAACACATCTCTTAACAAAACCTGGCAGAAAGATGGAATGCAACCCAAGGACGAATCTATTAGATTTAGGGGCGAATCCGGATCAAGAAGCAGATCCAGGATCCATTCAACATTGGAGGAGTTCAACACCCTTCTCAGCATACTTTAATCATCTCCGTCGAGAAGGTGATGTTTTCATACACAGTATGGTAGTGGGACCAGTTTACATGGAAGCAACGTACATGCACGTGCTCACCGACCTTTCTTTCACACTTCCCCCCTTAACCTTTCTACCTTTCCCCATTTCTCCCTTATTTCTTGTTCATATGCATTTGTGGCCCTCCTGTATCCGCCCAACCATCAGCTCACTCTGTCTTCATACACACAAACGCATGCGCACCTCATTCAATATGCTGTTGCCATCGAACATCTCAGTTCTTGTTCGACAGTGTCTGGTCTGGTCTTCCATCGCCCGTCAGACTTTCTGTCCTTGCTCACAACTCGCTGAAAATAATTTGTATTGAGCGTCCTCTCTCTCTCTCTCTCTCTCTCTCTCTCTCTCTCTCTCTCTCTCTCTCTCTCTCTCTCTAGTTACGCCATGAGTTGATTCCAGCTTTATATTACAAACACCCTTCTCTATTCAAAATGTCCATGTTGCTAGCCTATAGAGACTACTATTACGAGTGTTGGTAATTTCATTTTATAGAGCAATGGCTATTAGGAACGGAGTAATTAATGCTGCAGTTGCTTCATGAATGTCTTCTTTGTTAACTTTGAACACCATTCAGCTCAGTTTTCGTTAAGAGTGGCTTGTACCGATTTATTTTGACCTTGTTCACTCACTTTGATATGGGCCTGTGGCCTGTCAAATAAAATATTCTGAGTTCTCTCTCTCTCTCTCTCTCTCTCTCTCCTCTCTCTCTCTCTCTCTCTCTCTCTCTCTCTCTCTCTCTCTCTGTGTGTGTGTGTGTGTGTGTGTGTGTGTGTGTGTGTGTGTGTGTGTGTGTGCTAGACACACACACACACACACACACACCACACACACACACACACACACACGCACGCACGCACGCACGCACGCACGCACAAACGTACAAGCCTTTGTGTGTGTCGCTCTCTTTAGCACGCACATGTACACGCACATGTAGACACATATACACACGCGCACGCGCGCGCGCGCGCGCGCGCACACACACACACACACACACACACACACACACACACACACACACACACACACACAGGGAGACAGGTTTTGGTGTTTGTTGTTGTTGTTGTTGTTGTTGTTGTTGTTGTTGTTGTTGTTGCTGCTGTTGCTGCTGCTGCTGCTGCTGCTGTTTCCTTCCCTTCCTCTTCGCCACTACCTTGCTACTATCCCTCCCCACCTGCCCCACCTCCTTCCTTTTCCCCCCTCCCTTCCTGCTCTCCGCATTCCCTGCCCCCCCTCCCCCTTATCCCCCTCACCCATTCCCTCCCTTCTCTCTCTCTCTCTCACACACACACACACACACACACACACACACACACACACACACACACACACACACACACACACCTCACTCCTCTGTATGCATCGCTTTCAAATCTGATACAGGCTTTGTGTTTAAAATCAACTTGGCTGGCACTTTACTTAATGCGTCGATCATCGATTTTCTGTGCACGATTGTTCGTTTAACTGCACCTCTCCGTTCTCGTCCTTTGTAGCCAGCAACCCAGTCTTATCTATCATCAGTCGTCTGGTAGCGTGCGACATGTTTTGTGCTGCCGTGCAGTTTTATCTACACGCACTAAGAAATGGCGCGGTGTGCTCTCAGTAGGAATTTGTTTCCATGGAACACAGAATCAGACAATATAGAATGACAGTGTGTATAACGTCGCACAGTGTCCTCCTAAGAATTATTTATTTGCACAAAACACAGAATCAGACAAAAAGGTGACACTATTTATAACTCCGGCAATGTTATGTGTTTGAGGTCACGTGCATACATTAGTTTTTGCGTCAGCTATGTTTTTAAAAAAAAGCTACTGTAAACTACAGAACCAATTTTTTTTACAAAACTCAGTAAAAAGGTGGAATCTGATCAAAAGACGAATCCATTTACTCGTGGCGCAGTTCCAATTCA
>JADBJO010003003.1:175000-177500 GCA_016801955.1 Conus betulinus | reverse complement strand
TTCGTGTCAAAGTCTTCGGTTAGGGCATGCACGTAGAATGGGCTTGACGGTACTCTCTGGAAGTATACCGACTCAGTGGCTAAGCATTGATTATTGCCTTCAGGGGCTTGGTAGGTGGTGCCTTGCGAATGTTGGATTAAAGCTGGCACTGCTTAACTCTGTTGAAGCGCATGCCAGTTTAACCAACAGCTTGAGTGAATCTTGCTTCCAGGCCTAATTCCTCGCCGCAGAGGTTGGAGCATAGTGACGGAGTGGGGAGGGGGTGAGGATGTAGGCTCCATAGCCCATGACATCATGAAACAGTTCTCAATTTCTGTTTTAAAAAAAGGATCAGACCTAAAAGCAATAGCAGAAGCGGCTCAAAAGAAATCCAGCTGTATCAGGTCGAGGAGGAACAAAAGGAAATTTCATAAAATGTAAATTTCCCAACTTAGAACGGATGCATTATAGTTATGTGCGTAAGATATCTGTTTTTAAAAAAGGGGCTATGCCTTGAGACGCTCAGCCATTGGCGAGGTGCAGGTTGGGAATCCAAGCATATTTCTGACAGCATATGCCATCTACATCGATGCGGCTTGGCCGTCTATGAGTGACAATTCAGGGCGGACATACTTGTCTCAGAACGGGGCGCGGGGTGGGGTGGGGGTGGGGGTGGGGGGTCTATTCGGAAGACCTTCTGCTGTCAAGCTTCTCTTATTCTTCCTGCGAGCACTATTGAACATCTCCCCAAAGACTAGCCAGCAGTGCAGTGTCTCCTTTTGCTGGGTTGCTTCATGACGACATTACATAGACTGATCCTTATGGACTGCTTGTGCTGGGGGGTTGACGGGGCAGACCTGAGGGAGGATGTGCTGGGAGATTTGGAATGAGCGGTGGTGAGGGTAGTGCCATTAGAAGTTTCAGTTTCAGTTTCATCAAGGAGGTGTCACTGCGTGCGGACTAGTCCATATACGCTACACAACATCCGCTAAGTTTTGAGAACATACTGCGCATGATTTAAAGCTGATGAATAAATGAATTAATAACTAAGATGACAGAATTTAAGAAGAGGGTCTCGTGGCTACGACTTAACAGATGTCTGACCTACATATTAGCCCGACGCGCTGGTTCGACCTTGAGAACCTACCAAACATTGGTTGTGCCATTTCTATCATTGTATGTGTGTGTAGTGAATGCCACTAGGGGGCCTGGTGGGGATTGGGGTGAGGAAGATGAGCTTGAAAACAAAATTCTGAGATGGAGCTAAAAACTATATCAGACTACGTTGAAGACTCTTTTGCTTATTAAAGGGTAGGTCCTGCCTGTTCCTTGTTGTCTAATTTTTGACAGTGTGTATGTATGTCTAGAATCCTGAAACGCTCCATCCTGACGAACTCGGCAGCGTTCACCGACCAGTAGCCATGGTTACACTTTCATCCAAACTGCTGAAAAACCCCCCGCTAAAAAACAGCCACCGAACTGCTGCTCTCCTTCCTGAATTTTGACTCTTGTCTCACCCATTCCGGACAGAACAGACAGCTTGATATGGCTGTCTCGTCTTCTGACTATCGCTGTTGGAGTTCCAGACATTGCATTACGCCGGTGTCTTGACTGTCTCACCTACTGGGGGGGTTCCAGAACTGCCTGTCAATGGTAGCACGGCTGTGTCTGCCACTCTCAGAGTTCCACGTTCCCTGTGATTGAGTTACGAGGTAAGTTCTTCGAGTTTTCATTCTTCTGCGCTGCTGCCAGAGACCTAGGAATCTGTCACACACGTTCTCTCTCTGCGCTCCCCTTCAACGCCTCTACCCTTCTGCTGACTCGTCCGCTGAATGATCCGTTTATTTGACGGGTGTTGATATTGTGCACAGAGAGAGGCACTAGTGCACTAGGAGAAGAAGGTGGGTTTGGTGGGGAAGGAATGATGGTCCAAAAGATGAATGAATCTAGATACTATTATTCGTATAAGGAAAAAAAAAAACAGTCAGGGTAGCTGGTCGCCAAACCAAAAGAAAACGTGCATTTGACCTAGGTCGCATACAGATGAATTTGATCACCAAAGGTTGAAAAAACACTACTCTCTGTCTTATCATCATTAAGAGAAGGAAGTCTGACAGATAAATGAAGCTGGAAATCATTCTTTTCAAGACAAAAGAATATCAGAAAACAACACAGATAAAAGAAAATAACGCGCTCACGAAAGCATAGAAACAGCACCTTTCGGCTCTAATACAGATGGAACTTTCCGATAAAAACGAACAAATAAACAAACAAAACAAAGCAAAACAAAACAAACAAACAAAAACTGCCAAATTTCGAAACACTCGGCTTTCTGTATTGTCATTTGCTTGCGTTATTAGCAAGGCTGTCTAGACATTTTTTTTTTTTTTTTTTTTAGCTTTCTTTTGTTTCAACGTCTGGCTTGCAGTCGCCCCACGATCAAAGTTGTACTCTTACTACCACTGTTTGAGGATGGTCTTCTAGTGCGTCAATTAGGAGTCTTTCCCGACAGAAGTTAAAG
>JADBJO010003003.1:165000-167500 GCA_016801955.1 Conus betulinus | reverse complement strand
CTCTCTCTCACACACACACACACACACACACACACATACACACACACACACACATACACACACACACACGCACGCACGCACGCACGCACGCACACACGCACACTTATCTTGCTTTTTTTCATGACAGTCTAGACATTCAAGCATGAATTGACCATCAGTTAAGAAAACGCAAACTCAACACACATACAGAGAGATAGAGAGGGAGGGAGAGACGAGAGCGAGGCGGGAGGAAGGTAGAACGATAGTTTGGTAGCAGAAAGTGGGATAGAGAGGAGGGGGAAGGAGGAAGGGAGAGAAAAAGAGGGGGGGGGAAAGGGGGAGAGATACAGGAGAGGAGCGTTAAGGAGAGAGTAAGACAGAGACCGACAGAGCGTTAAGGAGAGAGTAAGACAGAGACAGAGAGAGACGAGACAGAGACAGACGGACCGACAGAGACAGTGTCAGAGAGAGATGGAAGGAGAGAGAGAGAGCCTTAAGAGACAGACAGACAGACAGACAGACAGACAGACAGACATACGAACAGAGAGAGAGAGAGAAGGGGTGGGGGGGGGGTGTCTGAGAAAACAAGAAATTTAAAGGCAAAAGAGAGATCATGGGTTCGAATCCCACAGAAACATACATTTGTAAAATGGTTTGGGTCGATCATCTCCGTAGAGTTTAGAGTTTACTGTGGGCTTTGTGGAATGACGGAAACCATGCGAGTTTCATCCCCTTAATGGATGCACGTCTGGAAGCGTTACTCGACGTCGGGAGATGTTATCCAAAAAGAGAAACAAAAAAAGACGCATAAAGTACAGCCATGTCATACCGTCTCAGACCAAAACAGAGTTCCCATAGGATCGTTGTCATCATTCTCACTAACCATTGCAAATAAAAAAAAAAAAGTCTCAAAGTCTGTGACCTTTCAGGCCGTGCTGCCATGGTGGCTACAACCACGAGCACGTGGAGCTCGTGTTAGTCTTCAGTATCAGCAAGATCATGGAGACTATCTTCGGATCATCGTGGTGGCACAAGAGACAGGGGCGATCCTTCAAGCTAGCTCTGTGAAAAATAATAGCAATGGTTGTCGTCTTTAGGGAATTTAGTCAGTGTTCAGCGCATGCGAGACCAGAAGTGACACCACTGATCACCACCGAAAGGACCCAGCGGCAGTGCAGTGTCTTCTGCGTGCGACGGGTTGCCTAACGACTGTCTGATATTGATTGCTCCCTATAGACTGTCGGAGCCTGGTGGTTGTGTATATGGTGAGAAAGGAATGCACTGCATGGAAAGTTCAATGAACATGGATAGGAGAGATGGAACAGAACCAAAACGGAGACTATTCAGATGATGAGAGATTGTACCAAATAAACTGCACTGGATCTAAGAGTGGCCCAATCCACTGTAAAATGCGACAAACTTTACATTCAGAATTTAGCCGAATAAGTGAGTACACACACACACACACACACACACACACACACACACACACACACACACACACATATATATATATATATATATATATATATATATATATATATATATATATATATATATATATATACCACCACACCACACACACACACACGCACGCGCGTACACACACACCACCACCACCACCACCACCACACACCACAGTACACCTCACACACACACACATGCACACATACACGCACACACACACACACACACACACACACACACACACACACACACACACACACACACACACACACAAAACATACAGAGCGAGAGAAAGGGTGTGTGTGTGTGTGTGTGGGGGGGGGGGGGGGGGGGGCGTTAGAAGACGTATCTAGCTGTCCAGAATCGCAAGTTTGCGCATACACAAACAAGAAAAACATGCAGGTACCGTTGTTTGATTCTTGCAATGGACAGGGATCTTTGTCCCCCTTTATGCTAGACCCAAAGAGGTGGTCTGAGTTCTAGTCTTTCGAGTGAGATGATGAACAGAAGTCTTGTGTACAGCAGACACTTGGAACATGGGAAACAACCCACGACCAACTAGGGAGTAGCGAAACACATGAAAAAATATGGATGATGCCATACTTTGGCGAAGCGCTCACTCGGGGAGGCGGGGCGGGGGGTGGGGGGGGGGGGATTTCAGACAACTCTCTACGATGTTCACGGAATCACGTAATACTATGCGATGCAAAATTTCGACTTACACAACTCCTAACCACAAGCATATAAAGACACAAGCACGTAAGCCACAGTATTCTTCCTAGTGACACGAACTGTCGGAAAGATTACTTCCCTTTACGTGCTGGGGAATAGCCCATGTTATTTAGTCTTTCGAATGAGACTATGAAATCGAGGTTTCGTTTGTGAACGCACATATAACATCTTGAAGAGAAGGCCAGTTTGGCCATTGGTATGGATGACACGTTACACATAGCATGCACCCTGCGTGAGAAATGGAAAGAACGAAGGAAATTTGGTGAACGATATTGTGAACGATACTGACTGGATGACACGGGAAACGACTGAATGAAGCGCC